>RJWJ010019134.1:0-30702 GCA_004363605.1 Indri indri
TGTACTGGTTTTTAAGTTAGGACCAAGATGGTGACGAAGCCTACCTTTCTTAGGATTATGGGGCTCAAATCAAAGTAAATCAGCCAGGGACAGGAAGGGAAGTGGAAAATGGCCATTTTCCCAGCAACCTTGGCCCCTCCCATCCCCAGATTTGCTCCCAAGAGTCCCAGAACCCAGCCCAAACATCATCAAAATATTTATTAAAACCAAAGCAAGAGGGAACAGCGCTGTTAGGAAGCAAATCAAAGTGCAGATTGGAGGGTGGGGCAGAGTAACGAAGGGGGGCACTTAAACATCACAGGAGGGGCCCCTCACCACCCCTCCTGCCCACCATGTCAGTGAAGGTCCCCCACTCACCTCTCCCATCTCGTATCCATCCTGGGGGGCAGCTGAAGTGGCCCCCTGGAGAGGGCCCACCCCACCTTCCACCCACTCATGGCTGTCAAGTCAGTCTCCCTCTCTCGCTCGCTTTCCCAATAAATAAATCGCTCAGGCCTCAGCTCCTTCGGGGTGGGGTGAAAGAACAGCTCAGGGACCCCTGCCCTAGCCCAGGGGTATAGGGAGTCAGGGTATGAGCCCCACCCTCCTACCCTTTGCTGGTTCCCAGGCTTGCCAAAGAGGCCTTGATAAATAAATAACGCTCCATTAAAGCTTCGATCAGAAAAACCTTTAAGACAGAAGTGCTCTCGCTGTCCTGCAAACCCAGCCAGCCAAGGCCTCCCCGCCAGGCCTGGTCAGTGCACAGGAATCTGGGAGCAGGTGGCCACCCTGGGCCTTGTGGGGCTCCCGGAGCAAAAAGACCAAAAGTGCAGTTAGAGCCCCCCCCCACTCACACACGTAAACTCATGCACACACATGTGGACACACTGGGGCGTGTCTGCAGTGCACACACAGATGTGTTCACCTTCATTCCCCGGTACATGCACACACACATGCTCACACATCACACTCAGCCCAGCCACACACGTGTAGGGTGTTGAGTGCATGCACATACACACCACACACACAGAATCCTTCCCTTCCAGGCTTGCTCAGCCTTCTGGCAGTAGCCAGACCCCAGAGCTAGACGCCACTGAAGATAGGAGAGAGGAGTATAAATTAAACGTTTCCAATGGGGGGGGGAGGGGAGGACGGCCAGGGGGAAGGGGCTCCAGGGCTGCAGACACTGGGTGGGCATCTCAGGAGACCCTGGTCCCCCTAAGCCCCATCAGAAATCCAGGGGGGTGAGGTCCCCAAAGTCACAGTCGAAGAGGTCTCTGATGCCCTCACCCTCCTCAAGGCCAAAGTGGTAGTCAAGGGCCTCATGTGGTGGGGAAAGGCTGATGAACTCCTCAGGCAGGAGGCTGGAGAAGTCCTCCCGCACATGCTCCAGGAGCGAATCGGCCGCCACCAGCGGGGACAGGCGGTCCTCATCCACAGTGGCCCGCAGGCCACCCATCCGGGACAACAGCGGTTCTGGGGAAATGGGGGAGCATCACAGGCCAGGGACGCCCCAGCAGGGAGGACAGAGGGGGATGTCATGCCTGCCCACCCACCATGAAGAGGGGCCCTGCCCCACCTACCCTTCACCCACCTTGCTCTAGGCTGAGCAGGGACTGGCCAGGATCCGTGGTGGGGAATGAGGGGGGAGATGATGGTGGTGGCACTGTGGTGGCAGGGTCAGCTGCCCTGTCTTCCTCCCCAGAAGCTGCCCCCTGGGACGAGGTGTTCTCAGGGCTGATCCCGCCTGCACTCTCCTCAGGGCACAGGAACACATCAATGGGACCTTGTTTGCTCTTAAGGGAGATCTGAAAAGTCTGGGTGGAGACAGCAGACAGGGTAAATTAAGGCCCCAGGGACCACCAGCCCAGCTTGTCCTGGGCAGGCCTAGAGTCCCTGGTCTCACCTCTGAAGAGTCCACAGCTTGGAGCTGAGTCTCAGGAGGGGCTTTGATCACCATCACCATCTGCTCTGCAGGGTCTGCAATGCTACGAAGGTCCTGGCATGTCACATAGGCCAGGGTTGGTGGAGTCAAGGACCACGTGACCTTTGACCCCTGGGGGCCACTCACCCACACAGCTCACAAGTTGGGGCCCACATCTGCCTAGTCACTCCTATCTTCTCAACCTCCCATCTGCTAAAAACCTACCTCATTCCCCTGAGCTTTAATTTCCACATCTGTACAATGGGACATTTCTACCCTTCTAATCCCAAGGTAATGATGATGTTGTCTGCAACAATTCCACATGAAATGGTCAACACAGGCCAGGCAGTGGTTCGCGCTTATAATTCCAGTGCTTTGGGAGGGCACGACAGGAGAATCACTTGAGACCAGGAGCTCAAGACCAGCCTGGGCAACATAGTAAGACCCCCCTCCACAAAAAATAAAAAAGTGAATTGGGCATGGTGGCACACCCCTGTAGTCCTAGCTACTCGGGAAGAAAGCAGGTTGGCCTTGAACTCCTGGGCTCAACTGATCCTCCCACCTCAGCCTCCTGAGCAGCTGGGATTATAGGTGAGCACCACCACACCCAGCTCTGGGAATTTAATTTGACCCATGATCTTGGTGTCACTTGATAGTTGTGCCCAAAATTCATAAACACAATTTGGGTATCTACTAAAAAGAAAACATTTTAATGAAGTTCTTATTTTTATGAATGAAAGATATCTCTTAAGTTTGAAGCTACAATTATGTACTGACTCACTGCACTAAATGTTATTGCTGGTACTAGATTTTCTTTTTTAACCTGCACAGTTTCAGGTTGGATATTATTATTATCCCCCTTTTATAGAGGAAACAGTCCCAGAAAGGCTAAGTTAGGTTAACTTGTCCAACATCATACATGAGTAAATGCTGGGCCAGGACTTGCATCCAAAGCCAGAGCGCTCTCCTGAATCCAGAGCCCAGGGTAGCCTCTCTGGTCCCACTTGGGTGGGGCCCCCGCCTGCCAAGCCACTTTCTGTGCCCGTCAGCCAATCCAAGGATATCGCTGGCTGTCAGAATCCTCAGAAAGCAGCTGCAGCTGTGTGGTGCAGATGTGCATCAGGTGGTCCAGCTGCTCCTCGCTCTCCTGCAGTTGCTTGATGTCCTGGGTCAACCCTTCAAGTCGCCCACCGATCCCCACCGTGGCATGGCTGCCCCTGTGGGGAGGCACCAGGGAGGTTAGCAGTTCCTGGCCCCTCTGCCCAGGAGCCCTGGCTCTTGGGACTGAATCTGCTGCCACTCCTGTTCTGTGAGACCCAGGCACGCCCTTGCCCCGCTCTGGGTCTGGCTCCTCAGTTGGGCTCCAAATCAGGCTGTCATAGCTTTAAAGTCTGGCCAGCATGTCTGCAAACACCTACGTGTCCCTTATAGGGGGCTGGAGAATTAGATGATGGCACAGACACACCACAGAGTACTACGGTTGTATAAAAGGACAAGAATGCATCGGAAGTACACATGGAAGCATTTCCAAGACATGCTGTCAAGTGAAAAAAAAAAAAAAAAAAGATACAGAATGGAAAGATCTACCAAAAACTAAAAACGCAGATGTATCAAAGAGAGGGTGGCAGGATGACTGGAGACGTGAGAAGGAAAAAATAAAATAAAAATTAACAAGAATAAACATCTGCATCAGACAAATCTCATCGATGGCAATAGAAGCCAGAATAGTGGTCACACAGTGGTCACCTGGTGGTATGAGGGATGGGCAATGACTGCGAAGGGTCCCAAGAGAACCTTCTGGAGTGTTGGAAATGTTCCATATCTTGATCTGAAAGGTGGTAACCCAGGTGAATAAATACGTAAAGCTACACTGAGCTGGCTATGTAAGATTTGTGTACTTTTCAGCATCTGTCACCTCAGGGAAGCCACCTCTCCTGAACCTCAGTTTCCCCAGCTTTAAGACCCTCCAGGCTGGCATGGGCAGCCGTGTCTGCCCTTTTTGGCTGATACCTACAGCCACTGGATGTGGTTCTTGGATTTCTTGGCAATGAGCTGGATGCCCTCGAGGACGTTGGTGATGTCGTAGATGCGCCGTTTCTGCACCTTCAGCACCTCGGCAGCCCAGTTCAGGTCGACAACGCCGTCAGCTGAGTGGCTCAACAGCTCCAGGAAGCGTTTGGTGGTCAGATTCAGGGATGTCTCATAGCGTGACTTCTCCCCAGGGGATTTCACACCTGAGGGGTAGTCAATCAAGGCAGGGTCTCTCAGCATCCACCCCCAACCCCGGCCAGGCTGGCCTCCCTGGCAATGTGGAGGATGGGTGGGGAGGGGGGCAGATGACTCCTTCCCCTTGGCAAGGCCATACAGGGAGGCCCTGTGGCTGCTGCCTGCCAACCATAGCATTCCTCTTCCAGCCAGGAAACTCCCCACCCCCTAGGGCCTGGGGAAACCATGCCAGGAGGCCACTCCGGCTGCCCCTCTGGGCCTCCAGAGGCCTGGCCCAGGCCTGATAAGCCAGACTCTAGTCTACAAGCATGTTTGTCTGTCCACACCCCAAGCTGAGCCTGGTCAGAAGCCTGCTCAGCTCCATGGGTACCTTTTCCTGGGTGGCGGCCTCTGCCCCGGACTGGCCCACTGCTCTCAGCCAGGTACTGATGGTCAGTTTCCAGGTCTAGCCTCCGCTTCACCTGTGGCAAAAACAACGGGAGGATGCCCAGTAACCAGGAGTGAGGCCATAGGAGACCTGGCTGAGGGCTTGTGCCCTTGGGCTGCCCCTGCCTCAGTTTCTCTACCAGGATGCCTAAGTATGTGAGGGAGATCCTAGGGGACACAGCCTGAGGGTCACAATCCTACCACACAGGACAGACACTTAACTGGAAGACAGAAGACCCAAGTTCAAGCCCCAGCCTCACCACTGCTTCTTGGCCTCAAACCCAACCTTTCCCACATTCTGTCTCTCGCTACAAATCTGTTTTAAAATATGTCTGCAAAGTTTTAAATACTTCTCCTTCAAAAGGTGACCTCTATTCTCCTCCCCTTAAGTATAGGCCATGTCATACAGACACTCAAGGAGCCCTAATGATGGGCACAAGTGACAAGGAACTGACCTCCCACCAGGAACATGGGTGAGCTTGGAAGCAAATCTTTGGCTGCAACCTTAGAGGAGACCCCGAGCTGGGAGCATCCAGCTATGTCTTCCTCAAAGCCCTGACCCACAGAAACTGTATAATAAATGTTTGCTGTTTTAAGCCACTGAGTATACAAGTACCTCAGGCAAGTCGCCTCCTCTCTGGTTTTGACTAATCTACAACCATGGTAGCAGCTGTGTTCACCAAGTTCTTTGCGAACATTAGCTCATTCCTTCCTATGCATTGGCAGTGCAATAATGGACCCATTTTACAGATAAGACAACTGAAGCTCAGGGAGGCCCAAGGTCATACATCCAGGAAGTGGCAGAGCCAGGATTTCTACCCAAGGTCTGAGGAAAAACCAAAGCTCTTAACCTCCATGGCCTCTGGCTCAGTTCCACATTCAAGGATCAGTCCCACAGGCACTCAAAGGCACCCTGACCCTCCCCTTCAACAGCACAGAGCTTCCAGAGCTGGAAACTCATTCAGCCCGGCCTGCTACCCTCCTCACATCTAGCCGCCAAGAACTCCTTGCCACTGTCACCTTCCACCTGGGCTGCTCAGCAGTCCTCACACTGGCCTCTGCTGCAGCCGGGTATCTTGCAAATCTCACCCTGTCACTGCCCCTGCTTAAGACCTTCTTCCAGCTCCCCGTTGCCTTGTTGCCCACATCTGCCACCACTTCTCCATATGAACTTCCACTGAGTCACGTTTTTCACAAGTCTGTGCCTCCGAGCCTTAGCCCTCTCCCTGGATTGCCCTTGCCTCCCTCCTTCCCCCTTCATACTTGCTGCCTCCACCCCTGTGGGCAGGAACCTCACCCATCAGTTAGGAGAGATGTCACCTCTTCTCCCTGTGAACTGCCTCAAACCCGACCTTTCCCCACATTCTGTCTCTCGATACAGATCTCTGCAGATGCGTCTGTCCCACCCTCATAGGTGGGCTCTGGGTCTAAATAATCTCTGCATCTTGTGCCCGCCATGAAGCCTAAGCACCAGCAATGTCTGCTGAATGAAGCACCCCACGCGCTTCCAAACCATGACGCTCCCTCCCATGCACACGCCACCCAAGGAAGAGAAGAGCTATCACACCTGAGTACTACATTCGCCCATCAAGCCCTCCAACCACTTTTCAGCAGGTGACAGCCTCCTCCTTGGAGAGGTCACACGGCAAGTGACAGGCAGAGCCAGGATTTTCACCCTAATAGGCTGGTGCAGAACCCAGGCCCCACACGCCAACCGGAATGTACCCCCTCTCCAGCCAACTGCATCCCCACCTCCTCCGAGACCATCGCCCTTGTCCATCCCTGAAAGCTGGTCAGTGCCACACCCTAAAACAAGACCTCAAGCAGATGCCCATTTCTGCCACTTTTCTCTAGATAAGCCTCGGCACAGGGGCCCCGAAAGCCAGGGGTGAAGATATGCACTGGCAAAAAAATCTGAATGACTCAAACACCCACTCATGAAGCAGAGTCCTGAAAGTCGTTCATTTAGCCCCTGGAACAGCAGCTGTCACGAAACACTGAGGTAGGTCGACATAGAATCCTCTCAGACATACTGACAAGCAAAATACTGTTATAGGGCAATGTATTTATATGATCTCTTTCTGAATTAAAAAGCTTATGAAACTCTTCCCTGGTTCTGTTTCTATTATTATAGAATGCATTCCAGGGCGACCTCTGTATGGGAGGACCACGGGAGACTGTTGCCTTATCTGTGTAGCGTGAAGGATGAACATGGAAATAAACAGAAAACTAAAATTTTTAAAACTTTAAAAAAGGAAAGTTGTCACAGCCACCTAAAAAACAAAAACCACCTCAGGGAAAGAAAACAGAAGGAAAAATGGATGGGGCTGGGATCCTGCCCTCCTCAACTTTCTAGTTTCACATGTGTTATATTTATAATGGAAAACTCTAATGGCTTTTTTTTTTAAGGCCATGACAACAGAGTGGAAGTAGACAGGCCAGGGCAGAAGCAATGGCTGAACTGCAGATCCTTGTACACAGAAGGCATTCAATGAATGTTCACTGCTGCAGAAGCCAAGCCTGTAGCTTATTTCAAGGACTGCCCCAAACGTCAGTGCAGAAAGTTAGTGGAGGCCAAAAGCTGGGCCACATTTCCAGACTTCAACTCCAGGACCCTCCCCCTGCCCGCCTTCAGAAAAGGCCTAGTGGCCTGTAGTACTGTGGGGCAGGGGCTCCTTGCTTGTCTCTGTGCCTGGCATCTCAAAGGCATTCACTAACTTAGCAACTATTGAATAAATGGAATGCTCGGGACAACCAGGCTGCCCCTGACACCACTGCGAGTGAAGCAGAAGGCACTTTTCTTTGCCCCGTCCCTCCTTCTGAGCCTGAAGCCCATAACCCTGCCTGCAGCTCAACTCTGAGGACAGGACTCACAGGTTCTGTTAGGTCTCTGCAGCCCTGGGCCTGCTAAATGCTTGTGACACAACTGAAGGGAGGATGCTTGCCCAGATCCCAAGCTGGTACCCGCAGGGACAGGCCCCTGGAGTAGGAGATAAGCTACAACCCCTCCCACTCACTAGGAGGAAGGGCCCCTAAGACCTTCCTGTGCTTTCTTCAACCTCTATTAGCATCCCCAGGAGACAAGGCATCCCTGAGGTCAGCCACTCAGGAAATCCGGTCCCACCACTCACTAGCTGAATGACACAGGATGGTTCTAACATCTCTGGGCCTCAGCTTCCCGATCTGTAAAAAGGGACAGTTGCTAACAGGGTTAAACAAGTTAATTGGGTAAAGTGCTTGGCACAGAGCCTGGCACACAAATCATCAAGACAATGGTGGCTGCTATTGTTATTATTATTAGCATCTTGGTGATTCTGCAAGGAAGGCGGCACTGGGCATGGGTCCAACGGGGCTGGGGAGCCTTCCCAGGATGCCTCAGGGACCAGCTGCCACCCACACCCCCATCAGCAGTTGAGCAGCTTCTACCTCCGGGCTCTTGTGCCCTGTCTCACCCCTCCCACTTGTTCCAAGCCCCCTGCTGGGACCCCATCCTGTCTGGCCAGCGCCTGCCTTCCTGCCTGCCTTCACGCCCCACCTTCACCCACAGGCTGTGCCAGTCAAACTAGTCCCCACACCCTGTCCTGCGGCCCACAGGTTCAAGCTCTAGGCTTCCACTCCCTTCTCCCACTGTAATCCACCAGCCTCTCCTGTCCCCTCTTCCTGCCCCTCCCCGCCCCCCCCAATCTGAACCAGTCTTGAGCCTCCTGCTGCTCAGGGATCAGGGACTTTATCAAGGAATCTCCCTGGGTCCTTTTCTCTCTCCTGGCTCTGGAGGCCTCCTCTCCAGCTCCCAGAGGCCCAGCCCACCCAGTCCTTCCACAGAGGCTCAGGGGTCTGTCTGCCTGATTAATGAGGTTCCATGGCAACCAGGGCCTGGGAGGGTGGAGGGCAGCAGATGGAAGGACAGGCAGAAGGAGGGGATCAGCAGCTGGCCCAGATGCCCCGCCCCTGCAGAGAAGGCCTCCCAGCCAGGAGGGCTGTCCCCAGAGGCCTGGATGGCCAAGCCTGCACCTGGCAGTCGAGCATCAAGGCAGGAATGAGGGTCTCTTCAATGGTTCTCCAATGGTCAGGCCTCAGGACCTCCCGACCCCCTCCTTTAACCTCCCCAAGCAGCCATGCTCACTACCCACCCACAAATTCTGATCTGAAGCCAGCAGGCCTCAGTTCAAATCCCAGCACCACCACTTGCGGCCGTGTGACCAGACAGGCAAGTCACTTTCCCTCTCTGGTCCTCAGTTCCTCCTCGGTTAGATGGACACAGTGACAACACCGAGCCATAGTGGGGTTGTTGAGTTTTAGCTGGCTTGAAGTAAGTCTCTGCCAAAGGCCTGCCATGCAGTAAGCGCCAACTGAATACCCGTGGGCCATTATTATCACTGAGTCCGACGCTCAAGAGGCTCCAGTGAGGAAGCTGAGCCCTGGAGCACAGAGGAGCAAATAGGGACCGGCCTGAGGTGACCCCGCACACTAGGGCGGGGCCCAGAGGCCCAACCTAGGCTCTGCGCCGCCCAGCCCCAGCGCCTCAGTCCACCCCTCCCCCGACCCCCACTGTGCCCAGGCCAAACACAGCGCCCGCCCGGGTGTGAGCCGGAGCTACAGGCAGCGCTCTCAACCCGGCGTCCCTGGGTCCGTACCGGCGGACGGCCGAGCGCGGGGCGCGGCGCGCTGGGTGTGGGCCGGGGCGCCTGCGGCGTGGCGAAAAGCAGCAGGTCAGGGTCGCAGGGGCCGGCGGCGGGCGCGGCGGGGCCAGTTGGAGCTGGCGGGGCGCTGGCGTCCTGCGCTGTGGAGATGATGACGATCTGAGAGGAGTCGAGCAGCCGCAGCGCGCCGGCCCCGAGCAGGGCCTCTAGCGCCGGCGCGCATGGGCCGCCCGCAGGGGCCCCGGCCACGGCCATGGCGCTCACGGCCCGCGCGGCCCAGGTGGCAAGCGGCGGCGGCGGCGCGGACCCATGGCGGCAGGCCGCGGCGAGGGCTCGATCCCGCTCCGCCCCCGGCCGCCGCTGCCTGCAAAGTCCGGGCCACTTTTACGCGCCAAATCCTTTTTGCCGCGAAAGAGCCACGAGCAGCCGAGCGCCTCCTCCATTGGCTGTCCGGGACGTGACGAAGGTGGCGGCGGTAGCTTCCATTGGCTGCAGCGCGCCGGACCGGCGGCGGGGGGCGGGACGGGGCAGCGGCGCAGGGCGGTGCGGCCAATCGCGGGGCGGGGCGCGCGCAGGCTTTGTCCGGGCGGTGCCAAGCGCGTTCACACTCCCCGCCCCCAGCCCGGGCGGCCCCTGCTGGAGGCGTGGGGAACCGGACCCGACCCCGCCCCTCCCCGGACGCTGCCCAGCCTGCTGATCTTTCCTAGTGAAGACAGGACAGAGCCTGGGTTTTGCGCATCTCACCAGCCGCAGATGCCACGTGACCCCCAGACCCTCAACCTGTAGCCCCCGCGCTCTCAGCTCACATCTCCAGAAGCTGCCCCTCTTCCCTGGAGCCTCAGACCCACCTCCGAAGTCCAGCCACATCTCCCATCCTCAACTTGCAGTTATGCCATTTACTCTCAAATCCTGCCCTAGCCCTCTCACCCAGAGCCCAAGCTGAAGAGTGTGTGAGGAAATGGCGAAGGATGTCAGGCCAGTCTGGGGCTTTCCTACAAGCCCCATTTTACCCAAAATGCCTTCAGTAGCCACCACACAGCCTCTGCTTGAATTCATTCATTCACTCAATCATTCAACAAAGGTTTCAAGAACCTGCTCGGTGCCCTATCCTTAGTTCAGACCTTGACTCTGGCCCTAAGGAACTCACATTGTAGTGAAAAGGGGAGGAGGGGAACAGAGAGGTAACAGATGTTTACAATATGATGAAGCGTTTCCACCACTAAGGTAACTCCATGTTAGACCTCACAAAGGGAGGAGGTGAGGGGGCTGAGCATGAAAATGCATCTAATCCTGAAGCCCTGGGACATCTCCATCAGTATTTTTGCTCAGGTCATTGTTCAGGGCAGCCGATCTAACCAATATCGTCCTCTCTGTACCAGACCTCGTGCGAACACTGAAGACGGAGAGATTTATAATTTCTATTAACTTGCTTGCTGTCTGACAGGGGTGACCCACAAGAAAAAAGTAGCTAGGACACAAACAGAAATCAAATTCCTAGGCCCAGTCTAAATATCACTTCCTCCAGGAAGCCCTCCAGAGTCAGAGCTACTCACTTCCTCCATTGCCCACTGCTGCCTCTGTTCCAATGCTGACCACACACTCCATTACTCCAATCTGCCTTCTCCTACCAGTCTGGGAGCTCCAGTAGCACTTCCAACACTGGCCTGGCCCAGAACAGGTGCTGATTAAGGTTATAAAACAAACAGAAGCTGATGCCAGAGGCTACCTAGAAGGCAACAAGGAGGCCATGGTTCCCCAAGGGTGGTCTTTGGCCTCTGATTTGAGAATCACCTGGGCACTAGTTAATCTTAGGTCCACCCAGGCCCTGCCAGTTTAGAATCTCTAGGTGCTCAGGAATCAACATTTTAACACTGCCCCCCCCCATTCCAGATGATTCTTATGCCTGCTCACATTTGAGAACAAATTGGTATACATGTATAACCAACATGGGTGGTACAGCCTCAAATTATAGCTCCTAAGGATGCTTCTCGGCCTCAGTTTCCTCACTTGTAATATGGGCACATAGACCTTGCCCTGGCTCCTTCCAGGGTTGCCATGAGGTTGAAAAGCATAAGGGACACCCATAATCCTAGCACTCTGGGAGGCCAAGGCAGGACGATCACTTGAGCTCAGGCGTTGGAGACTGCCTCAGGAAGACAGAGACCCCCGTCTCTACTAAAAATAGAAAACATTATCAAGCGTGGTGGTGTGTGCCTGTTAGTCCCAGCTACTTGGGAGGCTGAGGTAGGAGGATCGCTTGAGCCCAGGAGTTTGAGGTTGCTGTGAACTAGGTTAATGCCATGGCACTCTAGCCCGAGCAACAGGGCAAGACTCAAAAAAAAAAAAGTATAAGGGATTTGAAAGTGTTTTATAAATTATGAGGTGGTTTAGGAAAGCAGCAGGAGTTGCTTTCCTCCTCTAATTAACAGTTTGTGAAATTACTCGTTACAAATCCTACAATGTGCCAAAACTAGAAGGGACCACAGAGACCACATAAACCTCTTGCTGTACAGATGGGAAAACTGAGGCTCATTCAGGTGAAGGCACTTGTGAAGCCAGCCAGTGACAAAGTCTGGCCCACACTGGATTCTGAGCCCTGGGGGCTGCCTGTCCCCCTCACCTCCTACCCCCATAGAGAATCCAAGGGTTAGGTCTCATTCTCAATAACCAAGCCAGGCGCTAACAGAGGGTGAGAGAAACTGGCACATTCCCATTCCAGATGGAGAGAGAGTCCTTTCCCCACACCTTCCCACAGGGTGCCAGTAACAGTTAACACTCACTTTTGTAAAGTGAGTAAACTCTTTACAACTCACTTGTAAAGTGACACTCACTTTTGTAAGGCCTTCGCAAATCCAGTAATCATTCAACAAATATTTATTGAGCATCTGTTAGATACCAAGCACCATGCTGGTTGCTGGAGAGGGGAGACATATATTATTATTATTGCTTCATTTTATGATGAGGAAATTGAGGCCCAAAGGGCATGAATTTACCTAATAGATGAAAAGGCTATTATTCAGGCTTGGTGAGGCCAAGGGTGGGGGTTTTCCAAAGCTCTTCCCTCCCCAAAGTATTCAAGTACACATCCCAGGTAGAAGTGGGTGCCTTTCTCCCAGTCCCTCAAATCCTGCTGCAGCAGAAAGGAGTGAAGACCAGAATTCCCAGCATGAAACCAAGGAAGAGATAAGGGCCTTCCGTATCTATTAATACCTACTTTAAAGCAGAAAAGACCTGATAGATGAGGCCCCTTGGCCCTGAGCCTGGCAGATCCTGATAAGACTGTTCTCAATGTCAACAGTTTTCCTCCAGCTGATAGGCTTCCAAAAAATCCACTATCACTGGGCAGCCACTTCCATCCATGAGCTCCTTTCAACCCCATAATCCTGTGAATGAAACTTGTTTATCCCATGGTGCAGGAAGGAGGCTCAGAGAGGGGCACTCACAGCTCAAGGTCACACAGCAGAACTGAGATGGGAACTTGGCCTGTTCCACTGCAAAACCCAGGGCCTGCATTTCATACTTGCCACCCTCTGTAAATAAACCAAGAGCCAAGCTCAGGGATGTCAAGATAATAATGTGTGGTTTCCAAAAGGTATTATGGTGGTTGTGGCTTAGTTAGCAGGTGTTTGACCCCCATTAGAACCTCCACCAACCCCTCATTCTAGAGGAGTCCAAGGGGATGGAAGCTCCTGGGGTCCATGATCCTCTGCCTGGAAACACTTTTCCCTTGGTTCTTCCCAAAAGGAAGTATGGTGTAGAGGTGACAGCATGAGCTTCTAAATCAGGTGGATGTAAATGGAAATCTTGGTGTGTGTGACCCTGGACAAGTCAATTCACTTCCTCTGAGCCTCATTTAATCCACAGATATTTACTGAGCACCAACTATGTGGCAGACATCGTGCTAGGTGCTGGGGAGACAGCTATAAGCGAAACAGACTCATCTCTGACACCTGGAGCTCACAGTCCCGTGGGAGAGTTAAGAAGCATTTATTTCTATGTCCCTGCACAATATGCTTGTTAAGAAGCTTGACAAGTGACGCAAATAATTTAAACCTATTTATTCCACACACAGCACCTCCCCTAAACATACATTCTTAGCTTGAAAAAAAAATCTCCAAACATGAATATCCCATCATTATAAGAAATGCATAATTGGGAGAAATGATTCTGTAATGACTTAATTTTATTAGGAGGCACAGAGACGTCCATTGTTGAGTTCTGGCAGAGGGAGGTAGGGAGTTTTGCATCTGCAACTCCTCATTCCTCTTGAATAATCCCTCGATGCTACACTGACAGTTTACTGTCCTTGGAGATGTTCTGTCACTGTGCCAATTCTGCTGTGTCTGAACAGGCCCCTTACCCATCGGAGAGGCAGTCTAACATAGAAGGAAACCTTTGGAGTCAGGCAGACCCCAACTCTGTGGCCTCCTGGCTATATGATTTTGGGGAAGTAATTCATCCTCTTGAAGAGCTTTGCTTACCTCATCCATGGAACAAGGGGCAACAGTTCCTTTACAGGATGGGTGTCAGGTTTTAAGAAAACAAGACAAGGCCGGGCGCAGTGGCTCACGCCTGTAATCCTAGCACTCTGGGAGGCCGAGGCGGGTGAATCGCTCAAGGTCAGGAGTTCCAGACCAGCCTGAACAAGAGCGAGACCCCGTCTCTACTAAAAATAGAAAGAAATTAGCTGGACAACTAAAAAAATATATATAGAAAAAAATTAGCCAGGCATGGTGGTGCATGCCTGTAGTTCCAACTACTCAGGAGGCTGAGGCAGGAGGATCGCTTGAGCCCAGGAGTTTGAGGTTGCTGTAAGCTAGGCTGACGCCACTGCACTCTAGGCAGGGCAACAGAGCCAGACTCTGTCTCAAAAAAGAAAAGAAAACAAGACAAGCAGGGTTTGCATGCTGGCCCCCAGATATGATTTAATTTGCCAACAGAGTATTTTTTAAAATTGTGAATTAGTTTTAAGATTTGGTGAAATTGGGAAGTGCCACACAAAAATTCAAATACCTGGCAATACTGGCCAGGCCATCATGATGCTAGACAGTTACTGTCCCCTTTCTAGCCAGTGCCTTGACCCTCCAGGCCACCACAGTCCCTCCCTGGCTTGTCTCACTCAGTGAACATTCTAGGTATGAGTTTGCAACTCCTCAAGTACGGTGCCTGGCACAGAGTGAGCACTCAATAAATGTTAACTGCTATTAGTCATGTTGTTACTACCAAGGAACCAACTGGTACCAGCACAGCTTCTCTGCTTTGCAAGTAACTAGATAAGACATGGACATGGAAGAGTAGGAAAAGTGGGCATTCATGGTGAAACAGGAGATGTGGGGCTTAGTGCCAGCCAACAGCCTGGCTGTGTGGCCTCGGACCATCATCGGCCCATATGTTCAGTGGGGTTTGGGTAGAGGGTCCGAGGTCCAATATAATTGCATAGGTCTCAGGTCCATTAGTGAGCTGCCCGTCCCCCAAGCCCAGGCACTCCCTGAGCTCTTGCTCTGGGGACCTCCCTTCTCTACAGGGATCTCCCAGTGCAACTTCCTCTCTCCACATCACCCAACCCTCTGAGGAGGAGTCATGCTTTTCCCAGGAAGGGGCAAAACTCGACATATGGCTATGCTGGCCCTGATCAGGGCCACAGTGAGGGGTAGGGTCCTCTTAGAGCCTTAGAGCCAAGGGGCTGTTTTTTCATCTGTAAAATGGGGATGATAATAATAGTGTTTTCCAAAAGAGTGAGACCCAATCTCTACCAAAAAAAAAAGAAAAAGTAGCTGGGTGTGGTGGCACACACCTGTAGTCCAGCTACTCCGGAGGCTGAGGTGGGAGGATGCTGACATCACTGCAGTCCAGCTTGGGTGACAGAGTGAGGCCTTGTCTCAAAAAAAAAAAAAAGAGAAGAAGGATGAATCCCTAAAGGTGCTTGCTTACATTCTCATCTCGATTTTTCTTCAGAGAAAAAGAAAAACTTCTTGTTAGGCTGTAGTTTTCATGAAGCGATCCCTGCACTGTGCCCCACATTCCATTAGGCACAGGCAGGCACAGAAACAAGGTGGAAAAAAATAGGTTTGGAGGGCGGTAAAGTGTGTAGGGGAGACAATCTCATATTCCATTGATTCTAAGGGGTTTTTTCCCCATATTTTATTTTATTATTTTTTTTGAGACAGAGTCTGGCTCTGTTGCCCGGGCTAGAGTGCCGTGGCGTCATCCTAGCTCACAGCAACCTCAAACTCCTGGGCTCAAGCGATCCTCCTGCCTCAGCCTCCCAAGTAGCTGGAACTACAGGCATGAGCCACCATGCCTGGCTAATTTTTTCTATATATTTTTAGTTGTCCAGCTAATTTCTTTCTATTTTTAGTAGAGACGGGGTCTCGCTCTTGCTCAGGCTGGTCTTGAACTCCTGACCTTGAGTGATCCTCCCACCTCGACCTCCCAGAAGTGCTAGGATTACAGGCGTGAGCCACCGCGCCTGGCCTTTTTTCATATTTTAACATCTCCAAAATTGAGGTACATAAGACAATCAATGGAATGTCCATTTAAGTCAGTGGCTCTTTTCTTTCTCAGGGGCTGAAAATGATGGCATAGCTCATCGTCAGTGGCATCCTGGAAGTGATGAGCTATGGTACAAAAAGGGCCGGGCACAGTGCTGCCATGTCACAGACCCTTAGGGTACTCTCGTGATCTTCGGCATCACCAGCACATTCGAGGTTGGCCGTGGTGGAGCGCTCAGCTTTTCTTTCTTTTTCTCATTTTCTTGCTGACACCTGCTGACCTGCATTTGGTCCCCAGCTTGATGGGCACATGGCAAATGCAGTCAGGGAGGGAAGAGGGGAAGGCTCAGGATGGGAAAAGAAAGACGTTTTATAATATATTAAGATATTCAAAGAGGAGGAGCCAGGGATTCTTTTTTTTTTTTTTTTAAACAACAAATCCCTGCTGGAAGCCAGAGTTATATATATGCCAAACAGGCCAGGAAACCCAGCAGGCCTCCTGGAGCTGGCAACCAACCGAAACAGGGGCATTGTGTCCAGGCCACTGGCTGGCTGAGGGGGCATTGTTAGGGGCTGGCCCTGTCTGAGGAGAGGGGGGTGGCGGGGGCTGGAGGAGCGTGTTCCCATGACTCCCTGGAGAGTAACAACAATCAGGGCCAGCTGGGAAGCCTGGTGTGCCAGGGGCCTGGTGGGCAGGCCACAGGCTCCGGAGGGGCCATGGAGGGCCGTGGGGGACTGAGGAGGCAGGGGGGCAAGGCCCAAGGAGGGGAGACATAGGAGTCATTCACTACTCCCCTCTCCATCACCCCACCTCCAAAGCTCAGTCACTGTGTCTCTCTCCAAAGTACACCCAGATCTGCCCACTTTTCTCTTCCTCTGTCACCACCTGCCACCCCCCATCCTGGTCCAGGCTGTGATGGTCTCTCACCTAGACTACCACACGGCTTTCTCACAGGAATTTATGCTGCCAGCCTGGCCCCTTGCACTCTGTTCTCTACATGCAGCTAGAAGGGTCTTCACATCACGTCACTCCCCTGCCTATACCTGCCAAAGGCTGCCCACCATGCTTAGAAAAAAACCCAAACCCCTTTCCCTGGCCCACAGAGCTGCCTAATGGACCCAGCTAGCCCCACCCCTGCACTGTCTCAGCCAGGCTGGCCCCCTTCCAGGCCCTGGAATGCTGTTCCCTCCTCAGGGCCTGTGCACTTTCAGGATCCTTGACTTGGAACATGCTTCCTCCACAGCTATGCATAGTCCTCTCCTCATTGTTCAGGGCTCAGAGCAAACATCGCCTCCTCCAAGAGGCCTTCCAGGGAAAACCGCCTCCCATTTTCTCTGCCCAAGTCACTCTGCTGCCCTGCTCTGTATCCCCTTCATAGCGCCTACCACTCTCCAAATCTAACTTGCATATTCATTGGTCAGTCTTCTCTCCCTGTACTGTGAGCCCCAGGTGGGCAGAGGTGGCTTCCTTCACTGCTGAATTCTGGCCCCCACCACTAAGAACTCGGCCAGCATTAGCTATTACTTTATGATTCCCGTGCTCAGGGCTTGTTAAACAAGGACAGCTGCCGCGTGGTCAGGCTGGGAAGGCCACTCTCGAGCAGGGGCTCTGAATCTGGGATCCACAAACCCCACATTCCATGAACGTAGACACACAAATTTTTTATCTTTTTTTTTTTTTTTTTTTTTTTGAGACAGAATCTTGCTCTGTTGCCTGGGCTAGAGTGCTGTGGCATCAACCTAGCTCACAGCAACCTCAAACTCCTGGGCTCAAGCGATCCTCCTGCCTCGGCCTCCCAGGTAGCTGGGACTACAGGCATGCGCCACCATGCCCGGCTAATTTTTTCTATATATTTTTAGTTGTCCAGCTAATTTCTTTCTATTTTTAGTAGAGACAGGGTCTCACTCTTGCTCAGGCTGGTCTTGAACTCCTGACCTTGAGCAATCCTCCCACCTCGGCCTCCCAGAGTGCTAGGATTACAGGGGTGAGCCAAACACACAAATTTTTTAAATCACAAATTTAAAAATATTTTGATAACTATTTCAATATTCAATGAATTGGTCTCTTTTGTAATCCCATGTATTTCATTTAACGGGTTTTGGAAACAGCAAGTGAAGGGCCGATGGGCTTCATCAGATGCCAAATGGGTTCATGACACACATAAAAAAAAGGCACTCTAAAAACGAGTGCCCTGGAAGAGCTGATGTGGTCTGGCCCCAATCCTTCCCTCAGCTGACACCCAGCCCAGGAGAAGAGGCTGGAGGGAGAGGCCGGAAGAGCAATGAGAACAGGGTTTCTGACACAGACCATGGGACCTGCATTTCAATTCCGCCTGGTTTCTGTCTTGTGTATTAAATCACGACATTTACAGCAGCTGAGCACAGAGGTCTGGCACAGAAAACAGGGAGCCCTGCGTCCGAAGCCCTTTCTCAAAACAATACTTTCAGAAGACAGCTTGGCTCTCCCTCTGTCCTCTACCTGGACCGGAGAGGCCTCCAGCCCCCAAGAGTGCATCCTGCAGGGGACCCTCTGCTTAAATCAAAGCCTTCTAACCCCAAATGCTCTTCAAGGCTGAAGTAAGACACACTCTTTCCCTGTGAATCGCATAAGGGGAGGAAAAAAAAAATAACATTTCTTTTTATAACTACCCTCTAATTTGTCAAAGGAAGTGATCCATCTGAAGTCACAGATTGTGGTGATGCAGGGTTTGTATGGGGAGGTGGAGCACAGCACGGTGTTCAGGTTTAGGAGGGGGTCAGGTTCTAAGCCTAATTCTTATAAGCCCAAAATGCACTCATGGAGAGGCAAAAGTGAGCAATGTGGAAGGAACCCTGTCGCCAGGATCCTTTCTGGAGCCCCGATGTGGAAGGCTGCAGCGGCAGCATCAAATGAGGCAGCTCCTTGGCGACTCGGCCTGTGAGTCACTGCTCTCAAATGGGCTCACTTAACATCTCTAATTTGGGACTGGAGCAGCAGAACGGCCCCACGTTAGCTTTGGTTTGTCCTTCCCCTTTCACTTGGAGTTCCATGGCCTGAATGCTGGCTGCCCTCCACGGCAAGGCTCGGCACATCTAGGGTGATTCATCTTCACACTGATCACACTAAGGACCTGCCCATGATATTCGGGAGGTGGAGCTGTGGGGGGCGGGGGATGGGCTCAAGGAAAGAACTCAGTTTTATATCAGATTATTGATCAAAGAGGAACCAAACACACAGAGGAGCAGGAGGAAATGCCAAAATGTTGAGATGACCTTGCAATTTAAAAGTTTCTTATAACACAAACATAGGTGGCTATGCATAGAACATCTCAGGAAGGCTGTACTGGCAAGTGCTAACCATGAGGGTGGCACGTGGGTGTAGGAGGGAACCTGACCTTTCCCTGCTACAGTCTGTATAACTGTTGGAGTTTTGTACTATGTGTATATATGTGATTAAAAATTTTTTCTTAGTCTTGCATGTCAAAAGACTTAATAGGACTGTAGCAAATGCTTAATAAATACCGACTAAACCACTGTGCTGTTTCAGGAACTAGCATTTAGCAGCTGCAGTGTCTACTGTGTGCCCAAGCCCTTTGGCCATCCCTGTTATGCAGATCTTAGAAAATGGAGGTTCCACTAGGAAGAGCGCAGTGGGATACCGCCCAGGTCTGCAGAAGCCAGAGCCCTGCTCCTTGGTGAGGACCACACCGCCCTCCTCCCTGGAGTGTGCAGTTGGAGGCACCAGATGTTCTGGCAGGATCCAGAAAGATGCCATCTGTGAGGGAAACCTATTCTTAGAGAGCGGAGACAGTCGATAGTGGAGACTGCCAACCCCCAGCAGCAGTGGGGACACTTCGGGAGGGCAGGTGGCCAAGGCTTTACCTCCAGCAGGGGGCAGGACAGGCTAAAAACAGGCTGGACTCAGTTCTCAGGACCATACTTCCTCCCACGTTTGGTCGCTATGTTAGAAATAACAGCAACGTCTGTTGAGGGCTCACTTTATGTGCCATATCATCTAATCCTCCAGACCGCCCTATGAGGTATGTGCTATCACAACGCCTATTTTAGATGAAGAAACGGAGACACAGAATGGTTGAGTGACTTGCCCAAGGAAATGGTGGGGACAGGGCTTGAACCCAAGCACTCTGGACCCAAAGCCTATGTCCCTAACCACCATGCTATAACTGCCTCTCAACCTGCTGCACCAGAGGCCAGTTTTAGTTTGGGGTCCCCCAACAGCAGACCCTAAGACAAGGCTTTGCAAGTGGTTCGTACGGGGAGTGGCCGCAGGAAGCAGTGGTAGAGGCATGAGGGAGGGAGACAGGGGAGGGTGGTATCAAGCAAGTTAGCACACACCTCCGGGTCATCCCACTGCGGACTGCAGGCTGCGGGGTCGGGCATTTATCAGCCCTCGGTTAAGGGCTGCTCCAGGGATGTGTTAATGCCCCAGCACTTCAGGCCGCTGCAGGGTAGCAGAGCAGGCACGAGCGACAAGAGTTCTCAGGCAGAAAGACATAGGAGTGGCAACTGGAAAAGCTGGCTGGCGTGCACTGCTGTGGTAAGTTAGAGTGGACGGAGGCAGAGCACCCTACTCCTCCTAACCTCCACGGGGTGAGTTAAAGGATCTTCAAAATCACCTACTCCCAGCTTGCAGTACAATGTGGCTGAGAACACTGCTTGTAGAATTGGACATAATCCCACCTCAATTCCCTAACAGCTCTGTGACTCATTTCTCACATGAGATAATAATGGTTGGCCCCTATCACCCCTGACTCCCTCGTTACTCAAGGTGTGGCTCAGACCAGCATCTGCAGCACCTGGGAGCCCGTGAGAAATGCAGAGTCTCAGGCCCCATTCTAGGCCCACTGAATCAGAATCTGTATTTTATTTTATTTATTTATTTTTTTGAGACAGAGTCTGGCTCTGCTGCCCGGGCTAGAGTGCCATGGCGTCAGCCTAGCTCACAGCAACCTCGAACTCCTGGGCTCAAGCGATCCTCCTGCCTCAGCCTCCCATGGGACTACAGGCATGTACCACCACGCCCAGCTAATTTTTTCTATATATTTTTAGTTGTCCAGCTAATTTCTTTCTATTTTTAGTAGACACGGGGGTCTCGCTCTTGCTCAGGCTGGTGTCGAACTCCTGAGCTCAAACGATCCGCCCGCCTCGGCCTCCCAGAGTGCTAGGATTACAGGCGTGAGCCACCGCGCCCGGCCTGTATTTTATTTTAATAAGATTTCCCATGACTCGTGTACGTTTCTACTAGTAATTCTAAAATACAAAAAGAGACTGGTGCCCATTCTACTAAGTGAAATATTACAAGAATGGAAAAACAAGCACCACACGTATTCACCATGAAATTGGTATTAACTGATCAATATTTATGTGCACATATAGTAGTAACATTCATTGGGTGTCAGGCAGGTGGGGAGGGAGGAGGGGATGGGTATATTCACACCTAATGGGTGCAGTGTGCACTGTCTGGGGGATGGACACACACACTTGAAACTCTGACTTGGGTGGGGCAAAGGCAATATATGTAACCTAAACATTTGTACCCCCGTAATATGCTGGAAAAAAAAAGAGACTGGTGGGGTGAGTATATTAATAGAAGTGTACCTACTAGACCAAGGGTCTCAAACTGGTAGCCCATGGACCAAATTTTCCTGAGACTTTTTTGATTTGTCTAGCACGGTGGTTTTAAAGCATCAGACTGGCACACAAGTCTCCAGTTTACTATGTCCCCATCATTCCCTACTGCATAGCACCCTGAACACTTCCATTTATGCCATTGCAGGCCCCTGTAGGCATTTCAGTTTACACCCGCTTCTGGCCCTGATCCTATAACTAGATAACATTTGCATAGTATAGCTTCATTTCTAAATTTGAAGCAAGGCACTGAAAAAAAAAACATGGGCTTTGAAATCAGACAGATCTAGCTTCAAATTCTGATTAGGCTGTCATGTGAGTCATATTACCTCGGGCAAGTTACTCCCCTGTCTCGCCCTCAGTTTCTGCATATGTAAAATGGGAATCGAAATACATACCTGCAAGGTTATTGCATGGATTAAAAATAATATATGCGGCCTGTAATCCTAGCACTCTGGGAGGCCAGGGTGGGAGGATCGCTCAAGGTCAGGAGTTCAAGACCAGCCTGAGCAAGAGCGAGAACCCCGTCTCTACTAAAAATAGAGAGAAATTAGCTGGACAACTAAAAACATACAGAAAAAATTAGCCGGGCATGGTGGCACATGCCTGTGGTCCCAGCTACTCGGGATGCTGAGACAAAAGGATTGCTTGAGCCCAGGAGTTTGAGGTTGCTGTGAGCTAGGCTGATGCCACGGCACTCTAGCCCGGGCAACAGAGCAAGATCTGTCTCAAAAAGAAAAAAAGAAAAAATGATAATAATAATAATATGTGCAAAGCACCCAAGAGGAAGTAGGAATTCACTAAAGGGAAGTAATTAGTATTAGTGGCAGCAGCTATAGTTGTGAAGTCCAATGTGCACACCAGGTAGTATGATTATCTCATTTTATGATAAATTGAGGCTCTGAGAGGCCCAGAACCTTCCCCAAGGTTACACAGTGGTGGAGTGGGGACTCAAACCCATATCCTCTAGCTCTAGATCTGCACTGTCCACGAGAATCTTCTGTGGAGATACAGGTATTCTATATTTGTGTTGCTCATGTGGTAGCCACTAGCCACATGTGGCTACTGAGCACTGGAAACATGGTTGGTCCAGATTGAGGTGTGTTATATAAAACATACACCGGATTTTGAAGTACAGAAAAAAGAGTGTAGGGCCGGGCACGGATGTGGTGGCGTTGGCTCACGCCTGTAATCCTAGCACTCTGGGAGGCTGAGGCAGGAGGATTGCTTGAGCCCAGGAGTTGGAGACCAGCCTGAGCAAGAGCAAGAACCCGTCTCTACCAAAAATAGAAAAATTAGCCAGGTGTGGTGGCTCATGCCTGTAGTCCCAGCTACTCGGGAGGCTGAGGCAGGAGGGTCACTTCAGGAGTTTGAGGCTGCAGTGAGCTGTGATGATGTCACTGCACTCTAGCCTAGGGCGACTAAGCAAGACTCTATCTCAAAAAAAAAAAAAAGAAAAAAAAGAAAAATGACCCCTGAGGCCCAGAGAGGGGTGTGACTTGCCCCGTCTCATGGAAGGCAGCAGCACAGCTGGAACCAAGCCCAAGACTCCTCTGCCTGATTCGGCCACTTGTTCCACCATTCAAGGATACCTACTGGGATTTGAAAATCAGTGCTTTTACTTCGGCCAGTGGAACCCTGGGATAACACACGCTGGAGTCTGAGGCCTGTGATCTTGCGAAGGTGGTATCCTCCGGGAGGGTTTGCTGATGGAGCCAAACCCTGTGCTGCAGCCGGTGCTGACTGGAGCCTACTCGGGTGGAGAAGCCCCCCATAAGCACCTTGGGGCTGCGTTACTTGGAGGGGCGGCTCTTGTTATAGATGAGGAAGTCTGAGATGTCGTGCCAGACATTGCTGTCATTGTAGAGGTAGGTCATGGAGGACTGCAGTGAGGGCTGCAGTGTGGCCCGGTGATACTCAAAGAGCCACAGCACCAGCCCCCACACCAGTGCATTGAACACCGGGGACAAGTCCTGCTTGGGCTCAGGGATGTAGCCCTTCTCCATACCCAGGCGGCACAGGGCAAACAGGACACGGGACAACAGGTACATGCTGATCTGCAGAGAGGGAATGACGGGGATTACTGGTAGGCGAAGCCACTAGGAACCTTCTTCCTACCCACCCCCATGCACTGATCCTGTTTTTTAAAGAGGATGTGTAAGAGGACTTGAAGTGGTATGTAGCAGGCATTTTAATATTCCTATGTCTGTCTTTTATTATTCTATTCCATTTGAAATTTAAAAGAATGAACACATTTACATGCTTCAAAACAAAGAGGTAGGCTGGGCGCGGTGGCTCACGCCTGTAATCCTAGCACTCTGGGAGGCCGAGGCGGGCTGATCCTTTGAGCTCAGGAGGGCAAGACCAGCCTGAGCAAGAGTGAGACCCCGTCTCTACTAAAAAAATAGAAAGAAATTAGCTGGACAACTAAAAATTTTTAAAAAAATAAAATTAAAAAAAAAAGAGGTAAACTGACACCAAAAAATGACTCATAAAAAGGAAAAACTGATAAATTGGATCTCATCAAAACTCAATATATTTTTTTTTTGATGAGAGTCTTTCTCTGTTGCCCAGGCTAGAGTGCAGTGGCATCATCATAGCTCACTGCAACCTCAAACTCCTGGGCTCAAGCAATCCTCCTGTCTCAGCCTCCTGAGTGGCTGGGACTACAAGCACTCAAGACCACACCTGACTAACTTTTTTTATTTTTTGTAGAGACAAGGTCTTGCTATGTTGCTCAGGCTGGTCTCAAACTCCTGGTCTCAAGTGTTCCTCCCACCTCAGCTTCCCAAAGTGCTAAAATTACAGGTGTGAGCCACTGTGCCCAGCCAAAACTTAAAATTTTGAGCCAGCTGTGGTGGCACACACCTATAGCCCTAGCTATTCAGGAGGTTGAGGCAGAAGATCACCCGTGCCCAGGAGTTTTGAGTCCAGTGTGGGTAACATAGCAAGACCCCATCTCTAAAAAATAAGAAATTAAAACATTTTCTTAGTGAGGCCAGGTGTGGTAGTTCACACCTGTAATCCTAGTACTTTGGGAGGCCAAGGCAGGAGGATCACTTGAGGCCAGGAGTTCAAGACCAGCCTGGGCAACATGGCAAGATCCCATCTCAAAAAAACCAATTTTTTTTTTTTTCTCTGAGAAAGCCCATGAGAAGATGATAAAAAGAAAAGCTACAAGGGCAACACACATAACCTAAACATCTGTACCCCCATAATATGCTGAAATAAAAAAAAAAGAAAAAAGAAATGGATCCTCCAAAGAAAAAAAAAGAAAAGCTACAAACTAGGAGAAGATATTTACAAACATGTGTGTGACAAAGGACTAGTATCTGGAACATAAATATTTTTGAAAATCCTAAAAACTCAATGGTTTAAAAGAGAAACAAGCCAGTTAGAAAATGGGCAAGAATGACCAGGTGCAGTGGCTCACACCTGAAATCCCAGCACTTTGGGAGGCCAAGGTGGGAGGATTGTTTGAGGCCAGGAGTTTGAAACCAGCCTAAGCAAGATAGCAAGACCTCATCTCTACAAAACATTTAAAAATTAGCCAGGTGTCGTGGCTAATTTTAGGAACCCTGTCTCTAAAAATAAAGTAAAATACAACAGCTAGCATTTAGTCTCATCCTTTATCATCATCATTCCATAAAAAAGGGAATTTTAAACCAGAAAAAGGACACGTCACAGAATAAAAGACAATTTTTGGAGTTTAGTATCTTCTTTTATGAAAACCTTACTCCAGGGTCATTTTTTTCTTCATTTCACTACAGAGTGTTTTTGGTTTTTTTTTAAAGTTTGAGAGCTACTGCATTGATTGATTGACAGAGTCTCACTCTGTCGCCCTGGGTAGCGTACAGTGGTGTCATTGTAGCTCAATGCAACCTCAAACGCCTAAGCTCAAGCAATCCTCCAGCCTCGGCCTTCCAGAGTGCTAGGATTACAGGTGTGAGCCACCGCACTCCACCTAGAGTAGTTAAAAAAAAAAAATCTCTGCCCCAGAGAGCAGTACGCATACATTGAGTTCGGGAATCATGGAACTTCATCGAACTGCTTGGTTGACAGATGGGGAAATTGAGGAGAAAGTGACCTTTCCAAAGTCACACGGGAACGGGAAAATCACAGACCTCAGACATAGAAGGGTCCAAGAGCTCATCTTCTTCAACCCCAACCTTCACCTCTACACCTGACCCATGGCCCACGCCCCAGCCCCACATCAGGGGAGGATCTTTACCTGGCTATTGATGTTGTTGCGGCCTCCAAACACCAGCATGCCCCCGAAGAAGGCAGCCAGGAATGAGTGAAATTGGTAGGTCTTGCCCTGCACATGGGACTGCAGGGAACAGAGACCCTTGTAGATGAACACAAAGCAGGCCAGGTTCCGGGAGTGGATGTACGTGGCCTGCAGGATGGCCCGCAGCTTCTCTTGGAGGCTGCACAAACACAGGGAGTCCCCCATGAGTGCAGGCCCAGCAATTCCAGGGTGTTTACCCACTGGGCATGGAAACTGCACCAGCCATGAAGCTCATGACCAATGCGCATTCAATCCATGCCTCTACCCTCCAAGTCCTTGGGGCTGCTCTCTCACCTGCTTCCGGTCTTGACTCAATGCCACCTCCTCAGAGAGGCCTTCCCTGATCACCCCATATAAAAGAATGCCCATCACATCCCATCCTCTCACCCTACTTTTCTTTATCACCACCTGACATTTACTTGCTTGTTTATTATCTTCCCCCACCCCTGCCCCACCCGGGACAAGCTACTGGAGAATGGTATTTAGATTTGGCTTATTTATCCTCAGAACTCAGAACAGGGCTTGGCACATAGCAGGTGTTTAATCAATTTTTTTATTCATTCATTTATTCCTTAGAGACAGAGTCTCTAAGGAAACAGCCTATGTTTCCCAGGCTGTTCTTGAACTCTTGGGCTCAAGTGATCCTCCTGCCTCAGCTCTGGAGTAGCTGGGATTATAGGGATGAGCCACCATGCTCAGCTAATAAATATTTTCTTGAGTAAATGTGAAGAAATGTGCTGGATCTGGGGACACAATTCTGAGAACAAACAGATCTGCCCACCACCCTCATAGGGCTCATGTTCCAATAGGAGCAAGAAAGGTAAAATAAATAATCACAAAAGAAGGGTTAAACTTTGACCTTGAGGAGAGCTGATGAACGGGAAAGCGTGGATGTGGACGAGGTCAGGGGGCAGGGGGCTGCATCTCAGGCACAGCACGGGGCAAGGGCCCTGAGGAGGGACTGAGAGTGGGCAGTAAAGGAACAGAGAGAAGCCACCATGGCATCGAGCAGAGAATGCCTGAGGAGAAGGATGTGGGCCAGAGGCAACGGAGCCACCCTGAGTTTTGTTTTTGTCCTGAGAAGTGAACATTTAAGTAGAGGTGATTCCATTTATCTTTTAAAAACCCCTAGGGGGCAGCAAGGAGACCGCAGGGAGAGGAACACAGTGTACTCCTCAATTCAGGAAAGGCAAACTCAAGTGCCCTCAAGGCTAGACAAGGACCTTAAATGAGCGAGGAGGGTCCACTGGGCCCTGTGGAAATCTGCCAGGTGGGTGGGGACTCCAGGCAGCTGGTTCTTGCCCCACACAAACATGGGCCCCAGGGTTGCCGGTTCTAAGGCAAGAAAGCTGGATTCCCATGTGAAATCTCCCAGTTTTTAAATGTGGGCACTAATCCTGCCTTAAAAACATTTCTAGAGACTGACCACTCTTCTCTCTTCCAAGGCCACCACCAAGATCCAGGCTACCATCGTTGCTTACTTGGATCATTGCCCCAGCCTCCAGCATAAACCTACTTCTGCCTTTGTGCGGCCCCTCCGCCCTCCCCCCATACCAATCTCTTAACCTGGCAGCAAATTCTTAACCTTCACACTGTTAATACCTAAGTAAAATAATGGCACACTCCTGCTCAAAATCTTACAACAATCTCCCAATTAAAGGAAAAAGCCAAACTCCCCTCTTCTCTAAGGTCTAAAGCAGGAGAGAACCGATGCGGGTTTCTGCTGCGACCCTCCTCTCTGTCTTCTCTCCCCTTCAAACCCTCCCCTCCAGGCCTGGCGCCGTGCTCAGCCTGTAATCCTAGCACTCTGGGAGGCCAAGGCAGGAGGATTGCTTGAGCTCAGCAGACCAGCCTGAGCAAGAGTG
The DNA here is from genome assembly GCA_004363605.1 of Indri indri. Lineage (NCBI taxonomy): Eukaryota > Metazoa > Chordata > Mammalia > Primates > Indriidae > Indri > Indri indri. The sequence goes on from RJWJ010019134.1 coordinate 27,471, forward strand.
AGACCCCATCTCTACTAAAAATAGAAAAATTAGCTGGACATCGTGGTGTGGGCCTATAGTCCTAGCTACTCGGGTGGCTGAGGCAGGAGGATCACTTCATCCCAGGAATTTGAGGTTGCATTGAGCTATGATGACACCACCATACTCTACCCAGGGCAACAGAGCAACACTCTGTCTCAAAAAAAAAAAAAAAAAAACCCAAAAAAACACCCCCCCCGCCCCCCCGCCCAGCCTCCTCACATTCAGCTGGCCAGCTGACGTGATCCCACATCAAGACCCTTGCTGCCTGGAACACTCTTTCCCCTGATAGCCACTTGGCCAACCCTTTCATCTCCTGTAAGTCTTTACTCCAATATCACTTTCGGCCAGGCGCGGTGGCTCACGCCTGTAATCCTAGCACTCTGGGAGGCTGAGGCGGGAGGATCCTCTGAACTCAGGAGCTCAAGACCAGCCTGAGCAAGAGCGAGACCCCGTCTCTACTAAAAATAGAAAGAAATTAGCTGGACAACTAAAACTATATAGAAAAAATTAGCCGGGCATGGTGGTGCATACCTGTCGTCCCAGCTACTAGGGAGGCTGAGACAGAAGGATCGCTTGAGCCCAGGAGTTTGAGGTTGCTGTGAGCTAGGTTGACACCACGGCACTCTAGCCTGGATGACAGAGCGAGACTCGTCTCCAAAAAAAAAAAAAAGTCACTTTCTCACAGAGGCCTTCCCTATTTAATTTTGCAACCTGCCCCTCCACCCAGCACCCTCCATCCCCTTTCCCTGCTCTATTTTTTCTTTTCCACAGCCATATCACCTTCTAACATACCATATACTTTCCTTATTTATTATGTTTCTTTTTTGCCACCCCCTGCTAGAATGTAAGCTCTAGGAGGGCAGGATCATTGTCTGTTTTGTTCACTGCTATATCCCCACACCTAGAACATCTGGCACATAATAGATGCTCAATAAATATTTGTTGACTGAATGAGTCCAATTTTTAAAAAATGATTTGGAGGGGAAGACAAAACAAAAATAAACAAATAAAAACAAAAATACAAAAAGAGAAAATCTTGCAAGTTGGATGTGGCCCGTAGGCTGTCAGCGTGTGATTCCTGTTAGCTCCATGTGAGTCTACATACATGACAACTAGGCCGCACATGTTTTCTGAGAAGTGCCGTAGGGGAAGAGTTATGGGAGATCAGAGGAAGGCCACGATGCTTAATGAGAGAGGAGAGATCAGGGGCAGCTTCCCAGAGGAAGTGATCTTCGGAGAACCAGTATGGGTGGCCAGGAGGGAAATCGAGGTGGGGTGAGAGAGGAAAGGCATTCCTGGGAAGGAGGTACTGCAGGAGCGAATGTGTGGAGGTAGAACCACACATGGCATTGCATGGAATGGCGGCCAGTTCTGCGTGCCAAGGGCACCCCAGGGTGGACATTATGAGGATACAGCCGAGGCCAGGCTATGAAATGCCTTGAAGGCCAGGCCTGGAAGCTGGGCTTCTTTAGAGGATGCAAGGGAGTTTTAGCAGGGAGAACAGGGTCAGAGTTAGACTGGGTGGGGGGAGGTCGGGGAGGAAGCTACCGCAGCCATCCTGGCCCTGAGGGCTAACCACATTCTCTCCCAGTTTGAGGGGTATCGAGAGGGTGGGTACCTGCCGCTCCGGAAGAGGAAGGTCATGACCAGGGCATGAGGGGCCCGGATTTTGGCTCCATAGCTGTAGAAACAGAAGACCACAGTTATTACAGCATCACTGTATCACGGTATCCTGGGCCCTCCCTCTGACTCCGTGTCTCCTCTCCCCATCCCAATTCTAACAATTCTCTGGGAAGGGGAAATAATGCCGGCTTTCAAGTTAGATCTGGATTCGAATCTCAGCTCTGACACTTCCTGATAGTGTGGTCTTGGGCTTGTCATTTAACTTCTCCGAACCTCAGTTTCCCCAACTGTAAACAGGGGTATTAAATCTCAGAGGGCTGGTTATCATTTTCATGGAAGGAGACAGTGTATGTAAAAGGTCTCCACCAACCTTGTTCAACCGGCTTCGTGGAGTTGCCCTCTCAGTTCCATCCCCAGGTTCCCACTGCAGCCAGTCTCATCTTTTAAAAACGTGTATCTCATCACGTTACTCCCAGCTTAAAAGCCTCCAACTCCTTTCCCCTATTCACAGAACAGAGCTCGGGCTCCTCCCTACAGCGTTGACCATGCAGCAGGCCACAGCCCCTCCTCCCTGCTCCTACCTGGCCCCAGGCCCCTCTTCTCCAGCTGCAGACACAGTGGCCTTCCTGGAGCGCCTCTGACAAATCGGTCATCTCTGCCCCCGGCCTTTGTCCAGGCTGCTCCCTACACCTGGAGTGTCCTCCCTTGTGCTCGCCCAGTACCTCTTCCTCAGCCACCCTCAGCAGGGCCCTCTGCAAAGGCTTCCTGACACTCCAGCCTAGGTTTGGGTGACATTCTCATTGACACAGATCCCCAAACTTCTCTGGAGCACTTTACACTCCCAATTTAATGACTCAATTATTCCTAATTATTATTATTATTCCTATTTATTCTATTATATTCATCTCTTTCCTGCACTAGACTGTGGGCTCTGTGAGGGCAGGGAATGTGTCTGGCTTCACTGCAGAGTCGCCAGTACCCCGCATGGTACCTGACATGTAGTATGTGCTCAATAAATGATTGTTGACTGACTAATTCTAGAACAGCCCTAACTACCTGTGAGGGAATGTAATTTCTAGAAGGTTCTATCTTCAGCTTGGTCCATCTTAAAGTTAACAAATTCCCTCAGTTGTTAAGTAACATTGTACTTCCTTCCACCTATTCAAAATGTACCTCTTTTCAACTGTTATACACAGGAGGATCTTGACTTGTAAAAACACATTTAAAAAAAAAAAAAAAAGACTGGGCCAGGTGTGGTGGCTCATGCCTGTAATCCTAGCACTCTGGGAGGCCGAGGCGGGTGGATCGCTCAAGGTCAGGAGTTCGAGACCAGCCTGAGCAAGAGCGAGACCCCCGTCTCTACTAAAAAAATAGAAAAGAAATTAGCTGGTGGCCGGGCGCGGTGGCTCACGCCTGTAATCCTAGCACTCTGGGAGGCCGAGGCGGGCGGATCGTCCTGAGCTCAGGAGTTCGAGACCAGCCTGAGCAAGAGCGAGACCCCGTCTCTACCAAAAATAGAAAGAAATTAATTGGACAGCTAAAAATATATATAGAAAAAACTAGCCGGGCATGGTGGCGCATGCCTGTA
>RJWJ010019135.1:0-30698 GCA_004363605.1 Indri indri
AAAAAAATAAAAAAAATAAAAAATAAAAAATTAAAAAAAAAAAAAATGTCCATGAATTCTTAGTGTGATGTTCCCTAAAACTCTTAAGTCCCCAGGATATTAGACAGAAGATTCAGAATTTAATTCATTCCAGACCCCAGCTCTTCGTTTTATTGGCCCTTGTTCATATGGAGCAATGAAATATTCAACTTTTAGTGCACATTTAAAACTTAAATCCTCAGTTTATCAGCTAGCTACAGCTCCCAAGTAGCTAGCTTTGTCCTTTTATCCAGCTGCTAAATGTTTGACAAGGAAGAATTAAATTTTAAACTGCTACACTTCTTGGTTAAAACTATTTCCACTTACCCAGAGTTTGGGGAGAATGAAATGTTTGCTACTGCCTGAAACAAGCATAGACCCTTCTGTTTATTCATAAGTCAGAACCATTTAAAGACCTATCCTGTATGATAATAGAAAACTGATAATAAAAACTGTCTTAGTGTAATTAATTTCAAGAATTATAGATATTTCTGTATGTCATTGTTTTGAAAAGTAGGTATAAAAGGTTTTTTAAAAAAATATGTGGCACTGAAGTGTGAGGTCATTCCTCAAAGCTCAAATAATTCACAAATTGGCTTTCACTTTTTTTAAAAAAAAGCAAAGATTATTTATTTAAACATTCAAAGTCATACTCCAATGAGTTGGGTATTTTATCTCCTTTGCTACAGTTCCCAAGTGTTTAAATTACAAGCCAGGCCCTAAATGCAGCTGGTTGACCTAACAGCCTCATTGCCATCAAAGGGAAACTTCATTCCCGGTTCATTCTGGGTCTATGCAGCCTGGATTGCATGCAGTTGGCTCAGCTGAGGCTCCCCTGGCTACAGCGGTATAACTCAGGAAGACACACTCTTAGCATTTTAATCATACTTTTTTCAACCTTTGAAGCGGGGATGGGGGAGGGGGAAGAATGAACTTCCTGCTGGCTTTAGAGAACAGAAGATTCAACCAAATGAACTGAACAGTGCAGCTCTGCCTCTCTCAGTGGCCTTCCTGTCCCCCATTTCAGGTCAGGTAAGGAACCCTGGGCCTTCCAAGTGGATGTGGGAATTTACACCTCACTTCCACTCCCTGAATTGCACTTGTAAATTTTTACCTTCAAGTTTTTCTTGGTCTTGCCTCCATAAGGTATGTGCCTGTGACTCGACTCCAAGGTATCCTGTCCCTGGCCCCACACTTGTGCCAGGTAAGGTGCCCTGGGTTGACCACCAAAAGCTACTTCATAAATGCTAAAAGTTAGTGTTGGCACTTAGCACTTTGGCCAAGAGAGCTGAGATTTCCGGGTATTCAGTATGTTCCGTTATCACCGGCTGGATTACTTTCCAGCCTATTGTAACAGCCTTCCTCCTGGATCAACTCCAGAGCAAATGGGCTGAGGAAGGGCTCTGGCCTCCTTTTCAATGGCGATGTGTTCTTGTGGGGTCTTCTCCCAGCATCCTAAACTGGAATCACACTCTGAGGATGATGTTAACATCTAAGCTTATCTGGTAACCCAGGTTAAGCTTTCTTAACCTTCCTGTTTTCACCTCAAATCAGTGAAATACAGTGCCAAGGAAAACGGAAATGACTGACAATGTGTACGACAATAGAGCCATTACATATTTTTTTTAAGGGAGCTGCCTAGGGGCAATGTTAAAATAATACTTGAAATACCAGAAACTTCAAAGTACAAGCATTCCCTCACTGTGCCGCCAAAGCAAAATGTAATAGGAAACATTTAGTTTGCTAATGTAACTGCACCGCCAAATAGCCTAGAAATGTACTTTAAACAGCATAAACGTTATACACAATTTTTATACTTTCAATGTGAAAAATGAAGTGGCAGTGGCGGGGGGGCCAGTTATACTGGCACTAGTCAATAAGTCTTAGTCGTGTTCAACTCGCAACAACTCTCGACTCAGGTAAAAATGGGCTGAATCAAAACAAAACAAAAACAGACAAAACTTTGGGCTGAAGAGTGGGAGGAGGAACTGAAGGAGAAGCCACTTGCCTGGACCTGAGCAGCCCCAGTGGAGAGCTGAGAAGCACCATACTCCTGCCGTCCCCACCCACCGTGGGAGGAATTCAGAGTAAAACCTCAATCTACGTGAGTCATTCAAGCCCAGACTCAGCCAGTGTGAAAATTAAATGGCCATTATATTTCCCCAATAGAATAAGATAATAGCATGTCTCCAATTTTATGATACTCACCCCAACTAAAAATTTCCCAAGCTTTTGAGCTCACTTGAGAACAAATGGACGTGCACCAAACCAGTATTAACAAGACTTGGAAACAGCCGAGTTTGCCTAGTTGACTTTTGTTTTTCCTTTCATTGAGTTGCTCCGAGATGTGATTTCAGTTGGCGTACATAATTGCTTTTGTGAGTAAAGTTGCTCCCAACTCCAGTAAAGGAACTGACTCAGTATTCTAGAATATGTATTTGGACGGGCCACCTGCAGATGTTTGCCATCCACCAAGGGCGGGTGAGAGGGGTTCGAGAGGACGCGGAGCTGGGAAGTGACCTGGAGCTTAGACCTGCAATTCAGGCACAGGGATTGAGGGTCAAATGAGTGGCTGAAGGTGTGCCCCACTTCACCCCCACACTGGGACTGCCCACGAGGGCTCTTCTTCTGCCCTCGATCAGCTTTAGGATTCCCAGTGAGGATGCCTAGTCAGTGTAAAGGATCTGTGGACCAGCCAGAGTCTTGCCAATGACTTCAGGTATCTCCCTGCAGAGTGAGGCAATTTGTCTGTTCCCCGCTTTCCTTGCCTTTCCTGTCCACAGTCTGGCGGGAGTAAAATGGCTCCATGGCCTAGAGCAAGTTCTCGTTGGCACAGGACATTGGATCGTGTCAGTCAGTCCTCCCCCTGGCCCATAGAATTGCTGAAGATTGCCACACCTGAGATCATGACAAGGATTTCTCATGAGCTCAAAACAATTTCTCTTCCCCTTTGTTGAGAAATAAAAATAAAGTAAAATAAATTTTAAAGGCATTCAATAATGCTAGGAATTTTGTTATTCTTTGCGGGGGGGAGCGTATGTGTGTTTATTTTCGGCCAACCATCTCCTTTTTTTGCAAAATTGTCCTCTTTGCAATTCCTAGCAGCTGGGAAGGGTGAGGTTGCAGAAATACAACAAAGTGTAACATTTTTGTTGTTTGCAGAACCTGAAAAATGCATTGTTTCCCTTTATCACATCCATGTTGGTGATATCCTTTATTACAGCGAGACAGCATCTACTTTTGTTGCTTCTAAAATTGTATACTTAACATATGCCAGCTCTTGGCTGGTCACAAGGAAGTCCTATTTTTAAAATATTATGTTGATTTTAGTATTTTTGGCCTACTGTTCCTATAATCTCTCTGAAGCAGTAAAGAGCTCTTTTCGATTAAGTCTGGTCTCAGACATGGGAAAAGTGACCTCAAAGCTCTGGCACATTGTTTCCTCATGTCTACCTTATCTGTCTGCATGGAATGACTCCTTCAGTTAGCCTCTCAGTTCCGTCCTGGGGCTGCTCGTAATTTTCCCCACTTCGTCATCTTTACTGAAGAACTCACAGTCTCGAACCTGGATCCACTCCCCATACTTTATAAACGTTTCCGTGCTGTTCTATTACAGAGCAGAATCACGCACTTCGGACCTGCAGTTAAATCTGGTTTCTCTGTTTCCAGCCTGCTGGATACCATGACCCAACGAAATTAAACAGCACATAGCTCCCTCCAGGCATTTGGATCTCAGGCTTCTTACTGGCGGGCCCAGAGACTACCCTGCCTCTTGGGGCACCTTTTAACACTCCTGCCTTAAGGTAATGCTTCACAGAAAAGGCTTCGATTCCATAAGCAAAAACATGCCTACTTCAGTGGCCACCTTCCGAATGCGACCCTATAGCAAAGTCCTTGCTGCTTCTGTCCATTTCAGGGGAGGGGAGCCTGCTGGCTTAGAATACAGTCATCGTTGAAGTCAAGCATGGTGGTCCTCTTTCATAGCCTCTTAACCTCCTAATTTAAAAATATTCACCATCAGCTGATGCTCTAATTTATTCTCAGCATCCAGCAGGATGGTCTTAAACACGAACAAGGTCAGCTGCAGAAAATGTCAGACTCTGGCTTGGTGCCTGGGTGCCGAAGTCGGGAGCAAAGCTGAAGGATTCCAATTCTCATGAAGGCATCACTGAGCTCTGCAACTTTTCTCCAATTGAAACTGCTTCCTGTTCAGCTCCTAAACAGTTCTCCCCTTCCCTGTGTTCTTGAACTTGGGCCAGAGCTGTTTCTTAGTCCCTACTGTTCTTACTCTATAGTGCACCTCAGCAGAAATGTTTCTTTCAATGGAGCAAGTTCCTTTTAGTTCCACTACAAAGTAAAAGGAGGAGGAGGCAGCCAGGAGACCACAGAAGAGAGAGGGTCCTTTATTAGTCATCTTGTTCAACTGGAATGTCAGACACAAAAAAGTAAGGCTAGTTTAGCTTTATTAGTTTCATTCCTTTCTGGGCTTCTCATGTTGAGAAGCAAGCTGAGATGAGGCATATTAAAAAATTTTAAACCAGCTGTTTGTAAATGATTTTTTAAAAGCATCATTCCCAACCATTTGTATTATATTTGTATTAATGGGAAGAAAACCGCTGCCGAATGTAAAGAAAAAAACCTCTTAGAAAACCCTCTGAATCCTGCCTCGAAAACTGCAAATGAGCACTTTTGTCCTTCCCTACCTGAGACCACAAAGAGGGCTCTCAGGAGCATAGAGAAAATGTACAAAGGGGACTCTTTATATATGGGATGCTATCTCTAACAGTTCACTATTTTTAGGAACAACTAGCTATGCATAGCACTAAATCCATAATGGTTTCAATGTTTTAAAAGAAAAAAAATGTAGAAAGGGTTAAACCTTATTTAAAATCAGCCTAATTTCCCCAGTGATAGTGTCCCCAAGTCAACAAGTACCATCCACTGCAACAGTACCAGAAGAAGGCCACCTGAATAAGAACTTTGCCCAAACCTGATGTCTGGTGGAAGTGTGGTTTTGTAAAGGGATAATAATTTTTATGTCCAAATGTATCCAGTCCTTCAAAATAATCACAAAAAATGACACTTTCCAAATACATGTAGACTGTAGAAGGCCTAAGAAGGTGATTTCATCTTGGCATTCTAGTTACCACAACCTGAGGTGTGAGGCAACATTCACTGTCAGGGATGAACTGTAGGGTCAGAGAGAACCAGGGTGCTAGGAGAAAGGGTTTTCCACCCATTAGACTGGCCAAGATGAAAAAATTTTTTAAAAATCCATGTTATTGAAAGTCTGGGAAACAGATTTTCCAAGAAACCACTAGCGGGAGTGAAAGTCGATATGACTTTGAAGAACTTTACTTCTCAAAATGTAAAAAGCATAAACCTTTTGCTACATAAGGTCACTCTACTATAGGAATTTTCTGACAGATATATGTATGCAAAGATAATAGAATATGCTACTAAAAATGCAATGAAATATAGTAATAAAATAGAACAACCTAGATGTCCTGCAGTATGGACCAAGGAACTCGTTAAATATGTTATAATACATTCCTACAATGAAATACAATATAGCCATTAAAAAGAAGATGATATGGGAAGATTTTCACAACATTAAGTGAAAAAGTACAGAACAATAATAGTTTAATCCCCTTTGTGTATAAAAAGGCTATATTTTTTTCTGTTGAATTTGCATAAAACATTTCTAGACATATACCACAAGAAATGTTGTGGTCGTTTTAGGAAGTGAGACCGGCAGGTATTTCATACCCTTCTATACTGTTAAACTCTATTTTCACCATGTGCTTATATTATTTCTATAAATTTTAAAGATGCTAGTTTAAAAACAAAGAAAACTTGATTTTAATCATCTGGCTGTGTTATCCACGACAATTACCTAACCTCTCCAGGCTTGTTTCACCATCCATAAAATGGGGATACTACCTACCTCACAGAGCTGAGGACTGACACAATATGCATTAAGCAAGTAACTGCACAAAATAGGCACTCAGTAAATGTCACCTTCCCTTAGCACCAAGAAACCTGGAAATCCTCTTAATTCAACCACCTCCTCTTATTGGTAAGAACGCTAAAGCCAAAAAGTTTAGGAACTTGCCCAAGGTCAATCAAGTAGTAACAAGGAGAGCATGGCCCTGAAGCCTGGGTTCCTGTGTCCTAATATAAAAAGTGACTTCATAAGAACCAAGGAATGACTGTTACTACTTTATGCCCACACCCCACTTTGCAGAACCAGCCTCCTTTTCTACCTCACTCACAGACTTGATGAGTCTTGACTTTTCCTAAACACCAAACCCACCATCAACTGAGGGGTCCGGCCAGGGAAGGCAGGCCCAAGTGGGAGCTCTAACAATGTTTTAATACAGGTAGCATTAACCTCACAAGGGGCAATAATGATTTGAACACAGATGTGTCTTAAACTGCGCATTCTTTGGCAGTCTGTGTTTAAGCAACAGATTCTGTTTTCAGTGACATTTATACATAAACCTATATAAAAAATTGGGGGCTCAGTCTCCTGATTAAAATGGAATGACTTTCAAAATGATTTGGTGGTGGCTGGTCATTTCTTTTTCTGTTTGGATGATTTCCTTAAAAAGGAAGCTTCCTGGTTGTTAGGGCTTAAATCCCAGGGCATTAGTCTCCTTTTGTAATTTCTTTCAAAGGATGCATATATCTTGTCAAGAACAAAGACCAAGGTGCCTTAAATGTCTACAGGGATGAAATCTTGGGACCTACCAAGGGCAAAGGTTAAAGGAAGATATGCTGAAAAGGACAGGACAGCACCCCAGGCTGTTTAGAACGGTAGTGGGTAGTGTACAATGATGGCTTACTAGATAAGGAGCTACAGTCAACACAGCATCTGAAGGCATGTGAGAGGGCGATATTAATAAGTGAATCCATGTATAATTGAAGACATTTTCCCCTTTCCATATTAACACCCTACATCTGCTTGGCACTTCCGCGTGCCAAGTTCTTTCACACAAATCACTGTGGCATGCAGTTCACGGCCCATCAACAACCCTTTATTCTCCATCCTCATCCTGCTCCGGTGGCAGCCGCTTGGCCGAGGGGATGAATCATGACTGCTCCAAGCCAGTGGTTCTTCCCTTTGGCTGCCAGTACAATCACCTGGAGAGCTTTTCAGACAGCCCAGTGGCTGGGTCTGGAGACTCCACTCAGGACTAATTAAATCAGAATCTTAGGGGTGGAGCTCAGGTGCTGGCATTTTTATTTAAAAGCTCTTCAGGTGACTGTAACATTCAGTCAGGGCTGAGAAGTGCTAGGCTAAGCCAATCATGACACTCCCATTCTCTTTCAGCAATTATTGGGCTAGGGCAGGCCGTGCTGCCCAGTTCTAGCCAATGGGACAGAAAGGGAAGTCCGATGTGGTAGGGGGGTTCTGGGAAAGGTTTTATGACCAGATTAAAGTCAAGAGCATGGCATGAGCAAAAAACACTCCACCTCTGACCGGCTAACCAGCTTCCTTCCTTTCTGCATTTTAACAAACCTGTGTAGTTGTGTGAGGATGTGATGCTTGGAGCTGTGGCTACCATCTTGTGACACTGGGAAGATAAGCTGGTGAATGAAAGCCAAGAAGAGGTAAAATGATAGAAAGAACCTCAGTCCTTGGTTACTTGGTTCAGGGTACTGCAGTCCCCACCCAACCCTGAGAAAAGCTCATTGACTCCCTCACTGCCAAATCCTGGCTATCAGGTATGGACCATCTAGAAGTTACTCACGTTAATTCACACGTAGCCTCTCTCCATTGCTGGGCTGAGGGCATGCTCAGATGCCCTGTGGGGAGGATAGCTGTAGAGTCATAGCTTTCAGGGATTTTTTTTTTTTTTTTTAGAGACAGGGTCTCACTCTGTCACCCAAACTAGATTGCAGTGGTGTCATCGCAGCTCAATGTAATCTGAAACTCCCAAGCGATCCTCCTGCCTCAGCCTCCCGAGTAGCTGGGACTACAAGTGTGCACCACCATACCCTACTTACGTTTTAAATTTTTTTTATAGAGATGGGGACTTCCTATGTTGCCCAGGCTGGTCTTGAACTCCTGGCCTCAAGTGATCCTCCTGCCTCGGCCTCCCAAAGTGCTGGGATTACAGGCGAGAGCCACCATGCCCAGCCAGCTCAGGGATATTTTATATGTTCAGTGGTTGGAACATATTATTAATAGTAATAAAGCCAAGTGTGTTTCCCACCCCAGACTATACTGGCTGGGGTGTCAGGGGTGCTACCAGGGAATTTTAACGGGGACCAGGTAAGGTGTGTTATAATAGAGAGCTTTTGAGCTCTGGAGTCTACACTGAGTACTGTTCCACCCTCGCCAGCCCAGGTGTGGCCATGAACAAGTTACTTCTCCGAGTCTCAGATTCTGCATCTGAAAAACTGGCATAAATAATACTATACGTACAATGCCTAACTCAACACATGGCACAGAGCCCTTCGATAAGGATCCATCCCCTTCTCTTCCCTTCCCTTCTCTAGAGTGTGACAAACTTTGGGAAAACCCACCAGTGGGTCAGTAACATTATCTTCCTAGGAACCAGGAATACAAGCATTTTGTTAAGTCCACTAGATGGTCGTGAGCGCCCAGTGGGAGAGGAAGGACTCAGACACCAAAGTCTGGAAGAGCCTAAAGCTTGCTGCCAGATGTCCCCGCAGCCCTGCAAAGGAAGCCCCATCAGCCTTCCAAATAGCAGCACCAGTGTCTTCCCCCACAGTCACTGTCACCCGCAGGGATTCTAACTTCCTAGAGAGCAAAGATCGTCCTCTACACTCCTCTCTATTCTCTTTATGACCTCACCCCAGCCAGCACTCAATAAATGTTAGTAAAAATGAAAAAAGAAAAAGCAAACGTTTCTGGGGGATTGTCATGTCTTAAAGCCATAAAATGCTGCAGTATTCGCTCAGGGGAGGAGTTCCCTCAGGCCTGTGAAAGAGAGTTAGGGACCATAATGTTACATCTGTAAATACAGGATTAGCAGATGAAAGGATGTTTTTGTTTTTGTTAAGACGTGACAAGTCACCCTGTATCTTACCTTGCCTCACTCTGCAAATCAGGAAAGAACACAGACTTCCTAGCAATTACAGAAAGTGACCAAGAAAACCACTTGATGACTGGGAGAAAAATCAGTTAGCCAGCTTCCGAAATCACTCTGAACCCCTGGCTCTGTTAACAACAAAATCCGTCTTCATTAACATCTTCAACCTTTGTCCTCAGAGCTTCATCCCAGGGGAATGCTGAATTACACTATAAAATAATGAATGGAAACTTAAGTCACTTCCGCCCACCCAGCACTCGCTGCTTTTCCTCCTCCTCTGGACTGACTGCACAGTGCAGAGGGTGGCACCCTTCCAACTTGAACAAAGTGTGGGGAAAGGCATTCTCATACCACTAACTAGACTCCCATGGTCAGCAGCATGCAGAACAAACTCTTCCCTCAGCACAATGTGACAGGCCGTACACTGACCCAGACACTGAACACATTTTGAGATCATTTAAGCCTCACTTTAGCATGTTCAGATATACACTTTGTAGAGAAAGAACAAAAAAGGGGGTTTCTTTCCACAAAGCTCCTTCTGCAGTCACAAAGTGCTACTGCCAATCTAAGGCTCCATCTCGCAAACGGACGGGGTGGAGAGGGGGAAGCCCAGCCCTGAAGTCTTGTCTGCACTACAGGAAGCTGACCAGGCAGCTTTTGTGACCTGATGTGAAGGGATATGGTCAAATATCCTGCAAACGCCAGCCACAGGGAGAGGGAGAGCGGGGGAGGGGAAGGAAGAGCCGGAGAGGGAGAGGAAGAGGCACATACACGAGCCAGGCAGGGGAAAGCAAAGTCCATTCCACTCCGTTATACCAGCGCCTGAGACACACGAATGTGCAAAAACTGTTGCAAGAGCCGCCTGACTGCACCTGCACCCTTGGGAACTCGGGAGGAAAGCTTGGGGGCTCCGCATGAGAGAGACAGATAAGAAATATGAAAACAGAAAGATTAGGGATAGGCAGGGTTAGAGTCACTACCTTTTCACCAGACCCTGCTTTTGGCTTTCTCTGTGCCTGCAAACACCATCGCAACGTTTCCTCACAGGACAAACTGGCATCAAGATAACTCCATAACCATCAAGCTTAAATGGTTCCCGAAATCCTATAGTCCTCATGTCAATGCCTAGTCTCGAGGTCCATTATGACTATTTCAAACCTTTACTCTCCTCAGACCTCTGATATCTCCTTCTTCGTAGAGGGGACTGAGAGTGCGGAGACCTGAGTTCAGCCTCAGTCGCACTTAAACATCCTCTCTTGTCTCAGGGTCCCCGTCTGAGGAGGCAGGTGGCTAAGCTGGAGATCCCAATGAATCTCCCAAATTCTACAAGCAGGACTTTCCCATCCTCTTGGACCAGATCTGATAGGATGGGATATGGGATGGGCCCCTCTCCTCTCCCACCGCTACCCTCCCCCCCCCCGCCATTGCGGGCTCCCCGAAGACCCTTTCCTGCCCCGACCCTGCCCCGGGCCACCTTACCCGGATCCGCCCTGGGGGCGGGAGTGGAGGGCTACGTGTCGCCGTCGGCCTCCGTCTCCAGCGGCGTCTCCCCATCCCTGGGCGGCTCCGCGGCGCCCTCCTCTCCGCTGCGAGGGTAGGCGAGCAGGCGCATGGCTGGAGCGCAGGCGGCCTCCACCTGGCGCACCTGCTCTCGGCTCAGGCGCTCGCGCCAGGCATGCACGGCCTCCCGGGCATCGCGCGCTGACAGGTGAAAGGGCCGGTCAGCGCCGTAAGCCGCGCCGCGGGTCATGTTGAGCGCGAAGGCGTCGAGCGCGGCGAGCGCGCGCAGCCCGGAGAAGCGCAGCAAGCGGCGCAGCTGCGTGCGCGGCTGCCGCACCAGGTCCTCGTAACGCAGCCTCAGATAGCGGCGCCGCAGCCAGGCGGGCGCACCGCGCGCGAAAAGCAGGTCGCGCAGCCAGGCCTCGCAGATCACCTCCAGCGCGCCCGTCAGGAAGAAATCGGCGCGCGGCGCGGCGGGCAGCGCGCGGGACTGGCCCCCGGGGCGAGGGCCCACGCCGTGCGCTAGCAGCACGCGGTGGAAGCGGTCGCCCCTCTGGCGGGTGCGCAGCACCTGGATGCTCTCGCGCAGCAGCCCCTGCCTAGACTTGAGGCGCGAGTTGTGCACGGCCCGCGGGTCGCGGAAAAGCTGCACCACCTTCAGGTTGAGGCCCGGGTCACGGAGCAGGGGCACCAGCACACCCAGGTCGAGCAGGCGCACGTCCTTGATGACCACCACCGGGTACTTGCGGCACTCGGCCTCCAGGGCACGCAGCGCTACGGGTGGGCAGCTGCGCTCGCAGGCGGTGTCCTCGACTAGGCCCACCTCGGTGCGGGCTCGGGGGGCGCCAGGGCACAGCGGCGGCGAGCAGATGACCTTGTTGGTCCGCCAGCGGAAGAGGGCGGCCGTGGTGAGATTGGCTGAGTCCGGGGCGCGCGCTGCGGGGTCCCCCGGCGGCGCGTACAGCCGCAACACCGAGAAGTCACAACGGAAGAGCGAGCGCAGCATGTCTCGCAGCGCGCCCTGCAGGCTCTCGGCGTCGCCCGGATACAGCGCCTGCCATAGATGCCACATGGGTTCGTACAAGTAGAAAACGTCCGGGTGCTGATTAAAGAGCTCTCCCAGGAAGGACGAGCCGGTGCGCCAGGTGGCATGTACATAGATGTGCTGCTTCTCGCGAGACACCGCCTCCCCGATGGAGCCGTTGAGGTTACCCGGGGACCGGGGGGACTGGCCCGCGCCCCCTTCAGTGGTGGGCCGCACCTCCGCGCCCTGCTCGCGTTCGCCGGCCGCCGCCGCCTCCAGGCTCCACACACCCAGGCTGTGCTGCAGGCCAGGGCAGTGCCCGGTGCCCTTGCTCCTATCGCGGCCGCCGTCCAGGACGGAGGGGACGAGCAGCAGCACCAGTGTGTACAGCACCAACAGCAGAGCGAACTTGCAGTACTCTCGGCGCCGCCGCCGCCGGCCCTTCATCGTTCACCGGCCCCCCAGAGCAGGTTGGACGCCCGTCCTCTCCTCTTCCTCAGAAATCCCGTCCCGAGTCCGCTCCGCCGGCCTGTCCTGGCCCCTGTGCGCCCGGAGGAGCGAGGCCGCGGGGCCGTGCATCCACAAGGGAAACTTGGAAGGCTGTGGTACTGGTGGCGGCGCCCCTGTCCTCACGGTTCAGCCGCTGGAGAGCCGCCTATTGGCCGTCTTGGCAGCCGCCCGCCCCGCCTTCAGCCCCGCAGCTTCTCCCCGCCTTTCCACCCGCCCGGGTTCGCCCTCCCCTCTGCCAGATCTGGGCGGAGCTACCGCCGGGTGGGGACGCCGGGCACCGAGCCAGGCCCTACCTTTCCCCAACCCCTCCATAATGAAGTCAAGTCTTCATCAATGACTTCAGGCAAGGGAGGGACTTGTGTGTACAGAATGTACCCAGTAACAGGCCACGGACTCCACCCGGAGGCTGCCACTGCCTCTTCTGTTTTATGTCCCCTGCCTGGCCATCTCTGTCCTAGGCAGATAACCACTCGCTGCTGTCTACATCCAGCGCCCCCATCAGCCCTGGAGTCGGGGTTACTGAGTTCTGGACGGAGAACTTCTCGACTAAGATAAAGATACACAATTGCGCGTTGCATCGAGGTCAGGGATTTTGAAGGTACTACCGCATTTGTGCAGCGCGCTTTATTAAGAGCTAGCCATTGTGAAATTCTAACTGTTGTGGTCCTTAGGGTTTTGCCAGCTGAGGGCCCTGCACATTTTACAGACACCCTGAGGCTCAGTTTACTCATTTGTAAAATGTGAATAATATTTAGTGTCCACATACCTCCTGGGGTTGTGAGATTGGAGTTCTTAGTTACCGCAGTATAACCCAGCCTATTCTGACGCACATGAGCAAAAGCCATTTGCAGAATCAGAGTGGTAGGATGGTGAACTTTCTCAGAAGCTTGGTGTTTAAAAGGACCCATAAGGAGGGACATGTACCCAAGGATAGATGAAAAAGTGACAGGAAGTCCGAGAGGCAGATGAAGCTTAGGGTTACAAAAACTCAAAAGAGAACCAAAAAGGATAATTTTTGCTCTGTTTCAGCAAGGTAATGAACAAGGAAAGGAGAGCTTCTCACCCCCTGGGAAAGATGTTATGAGGTTAACAAAATATAGAAAGCAAATCTACTCATTTCCATCAGGGGAAGGTGTTCAAATTGGAAGAGTGAGAACATCTCCAAAGATTTCCTCTGGTCTTTTTCATCACAAAAGCTACTCCACCTCTGCAATTCCTGGCTCAGGCATTTTGGTTTCTGTCCACAATTCCTTCTCCTTCCAGCCACTTGTTCAGATCCTCTGTTTTTGCCAACCTCATTGGCCGCTACCTCCACTTTCATCTCAATTTTGCATATTCAGCTAAGAGATGCCATACTGTTATTTTAATAACACTCCCACCAGTGAGCCAAACTCTTTTGCCCTCTGTCTTTTCATTACTCATCTAGCAAAATCCCTCAAACCCTGCTTTTAGCTTTCTCTGTGCCCGCAAACACTATTGCAAAAAGTTTTCCCACAGGACAGATTGGCATAAAGATAACTTCATGATCATCAACCTCAGATGGTCACTGAAATCCTACTCTCATGTTAATTCCCAGTCTTAAGTTCCATATGACTATTTCGAACCTTCTCTACTTTCCTCTGACCTCTGATACCCCTCTTTCCCTGCCCTACCTCTTCTCAACAGATGACCTTACCTCCTACTTCATACAGAAAAGAAACCATGTCAGGCAATCTCTCACTCTTCCACCAGCAGACCCACACATCCACTTACCTCTGTACACATCCACTGCTTTGTAACAAGGATATGATTTTCCAATATTAATCTATAACTTTCTCTTTCCTGATGTTTCCACTTTTCCCTCCTCTCCTATGTTAAGCGAGTAGGTGGCTCTGCACTCACCCGAGGGGAGGGATGTGGCTGGGCAGAATGCAAATGGGTGCTGGTGCTTCTTTCCAAAAGCTTCAACTCCAATAGTGGAGAGTGTGGTAGGTTTTTAAAAATAACCACAAAGTATTCCCATCCTTTCTCCGTGCCCTTTGGCAATGCCTTCCCACACTGACTCTGGGATGACCTTGTGACTTGCATTGGCCAGTGGGACAGTAGCAAACGTGACACAGCAGAGGTTTGAAAAATGCTCCTGCTGTGGGGATTGTACTCTTGCTGCTCTTTGGAACCCTGAGATCACCACATGAGGAAGCCTGGGCTAGCCCTACGGATCAGAGAATAAGCCTTCCCAGCAGACCCCCCTCCGCCCCAGGCCAATCAGCTTGCCGACCTCCAGACAGGTAAGAGAGGATATCCTAGGATATCCTAGAAGTGCTTCTCAAACTTTAATGTTTGAAGGATCTTGTCAAAATACAGAAACTAGGCCAGGCACAGCAGCTCATGCCTGTGATCCCAGCACTTTGAGAGGCTGAGGCAGGAGAATTGCTTGAGGCCAGGAGTTCAAGACCAACCTGAGCAACAAAGCGAGAGCCCATCTCTACAAAAAAAATTTAAAAAATAAAAAAAATTAGACAGGCATGGAGGCATGTATCTGTAGTCCCAGCTACTCTGGGAGGCTGAGGCAGGAGGATCGCTTGAGCCCAGGAGTTCAAGGCTGCAGTGAGCTGTGATTGTGCCACTGCACTCTAGCCTGGGCAACAGAGAAAGACCCTGTCTCAAAAAAAAAAAAATGCAGAAACTGATTCATTATGCCTGGGGTGGGGCCAGAGAGTCTATATTTCTAATAAGCTCCCAGGTGTTGCTGATGCTCCTGGTCTGAGGACCACACTTTGAGTAGAAAAATGCTACACCCTCCAGCCCCAACTAAGCTGACCCAGCCAATTGTGAGAAATAATAGATGTGTGTTGTGAATTTTGGAGGTTTGCTAGGCAGCAAAAACTAGCTGATGTAGAGAAGGTGTGAGGGTGTAGATGAAATGTCTTGGAGAAGCAGAGGAAAGAACAGCGCTCTAGTGGCCCCTCCACCAAGAGATTTCCCCTAGGCTTGGAGTGAGTGAAGGGAGAAAGAGAAGTCTATGGATCCCCCAGCAGAGAGCACCTGAGCTCTTCTTCCTGGCAGTGAGTCAGGGCAGAGCAGGAGTCAAGGAGGAATGGGTGCATGGTTCATCTTGACAGACACAGCATGGAAGCAGCAGAAGGGTCAGTCACAGGGACAGTGATGATGACATTTTAGGGCAACTACATGGACAAAACCCCAATGATCCTAAGACCCCAGATCAATAGTACAACCCTGGGAGTAGAGAAAAAAACCCTAGGAATTAACAAGAGGTAATTAACCCTAGATAAATTGTCTGTAATCCTGGCAGAAGGAGAACTCAATCAGAAATAAAGTTGTTTTCTGTAAAGTGATTTCTGTCACACCTAAGTTAGTGGACCCGCTATTTCTTTTTTACAATAAAGTAGTACAATAGAGTAGGCTGCAGTCTCTCCTATCAATCACCACAATCACCATGTCTCCCTCCTGTTTATTCAACTACACCCTCTCAGCCAGATTATTCACCTGATGTGAAAATTAAACACAGTTGAGAGCCTCTGTCTCTGTCTCTCTGTCTCTCTGTCTCTGTCTCTGTCTCTCTCTCTCTCTCTCTCTCAAGTTCCATTGATTGGCATCCTCGTTTACCATAGCGACTGCTAACACATACAGCACCTTTGTGGGAATCAGAAGGTGCCCCTTCCAGATAGATGGGTTGCAACAGGGGGCTGACCACATGGAAGTAGGTACCCCTTCCTTTAGGCCACAGCCCCAGGCCAAGGCTTACAGCTTGAAAGCAGAGCCTGGCTGGATTTCAGCCTGCTCTTGCATCTTTCTGCCTGGCACCTTCGCCCCACTCTTGTCCCACCCTTGTCCTGCTGCCACTGGTTTCTCTGCCCACTCCTCACAGCCCAACTTCTTGGTTGACTTATCTATACTTGCTCTCTCCATACTCTCATCTCCTATTCATTCTTCACCACACTCCAGTCTGGGTTCTGCCCCCATGTTGCTACATAATCAGCTTTGTGTAGTCTTTCATGTTGTTGAATCCAGAGGACATTTTCATGTCTCACCTTATTTGACCTTTAACATTTGTAATTGACACATTATAATCGGACATATGTATCAGTAACATTTAACACTGTTGACAGCTCCCACTCTCAAACCTTCTCTTCTTTCATTTTCTGTGACATCACACTTGCCTGGTTCTCTTCCAATTTCGTAGCTGCACCTTCAGATCACAGCATCTGGAAGATTGGGCTTTGGAGTGAGACCACCCAAGTTCATAGGCCAGCTCCGCCACTTACAGCTCTGTGGCCTTGGGCAAGTTGCTTAACCTCTTTGTGCCTCATCTGTAAAATAGTGATTCGAATAGTAGCTGTCCTGTGGGGCTGTTATAAGAATTAAATTTTATGTATATACAGTCATGTGCTGCATGACATTTTGGTCAAGGAAGAGCCACATATACAAGGATGGTCCCATAAGATTCTAATACCATATTTTTACTGGACCTTTTCTGTGTTTAGATATGTTTAGATAAACAAATACTTACTATTGTATTACAATTACCTACAGTATTCAGTACAGTAACACACTGTACAGGTTTGTGGCCTAGGAGCAATAGGCTACACCATATAGCCTAGGTGTGCAGTAGGCTATACCATCTGGGTTTGTGTAAATACACTCCAGGATGTTCACATACAATGCTGAAATCACCGAACAATGCATTTCTCAGAACATATCCCCAGCAATGAATGACTGTATACACACACACACACACACACACACCTGCACACGTGTCTATATATGTGATTATATATATAAAATCTCAGAACAGTGCATGCCATGGAATAAGCTTCAAGTATTATGAGTTACTACCATTGTCATTGCTGTTGTAGGATGCTCATTCAATGTGAGAATGTTAGAATTTCTCAAGGCTCAGCCCCAGGACATCTTTTTTCACTGTATGGTCTCTTCAGTGACCCCAAATTGATATTTCTAGCCCAGGCCTCACCTTGGGGCTCTATACCCTGAAATCCAGTTGCCCACTTGACATTTCCTCTTGGTCGCCTCAAGATCATCTCAATTCTAATATGTAAATTGCAAAACTATCTATTCTATTATACGATCAGAAACTTAGGAATCATTCTTGGCATCTCCTTCTTCCTCAGCCCCCCTTGCTTGATCCTATCTATCACTAAGTCAGGTTGGTTTTACCTTCTCCATATCCTTTCAATCCATTCACTTCTCTTCATTGCCACTGCTACTACCCTCTCTCACATGACCACGAACTGTCCCCTGGAGCACTGTAAAAACTGCCTAGCCAGTTCCTGTTTCCGATTTGCCCTCCTCTGATTTTGAATCAGTGATATACTTCAATTACGGCATTCCTCTGCTCAGAATTTGTCCTGGCTTCCAATTGATCTTTGGATAAAGACTCAAATCATTAAGGCTTGTAAATTATGTTGTTTGGGGTCTTGAATGCCAGAGCTTATCATGGTGTCAAGCACACAGTAGGTGTTCAATAAGCATTTGCTGTCCAATTGCCTGCCGGGAGGCAGCACTTTTACGAGCAAACCACTGACAATTTTCATTGAGAGACTAAGTAATATTAGCAGAAATGACTTTCCAGAAATAGTCTTGCTGGGGTCCAGTGGATTGGGATTGAGGCAGGGACAGAAGGAGTAGAGAATTTGAAGTAGATGGCTGTTGGAAAGGAAGGGATAGATAGAGGTTGGGAAGGCAGAATCTGCAGGATTGGCTGAGGAAAAAATAAGACCAGGGTTTGGGGCTAGGAAAAAGAAAAATTATTCCTTTGGATTCATTTATTCTGCTACATTTTCTCTTTTTTTGTGAGGTTTCCAACATTATAAACAGGGATGCTGAAATCACATCTTTACTACTTTCAAAACACTAGACCTATTACCTATTAGGTACAGTGTATACTATTCAGGTACACTAAAAGCCCTGACTCTGCCACTGTACAAGTCATCTATGTATCAAAAAACCATTTGTACTCCCCCCAAATCTATTGAAATAGAAAGAACAACAAAACCCCCCAAAACCTCACTGAACCTAGAGACCAAATTTCCTCAAAAATGGCTGGCCATTTAATTTGTATTTTTTTCATATCTTGACATTTATTTATTCAAAAATAATTATCAAGTGCCAGTCATGTACCTGGGATTGTGCTGGACGGAGGAAGTACACAGCGCATAAAACAGTCCCTGTCCCTGTTGTCCTTTTCAGCCTAAGGGAGGAAACCAGCTTTAACCAAATAAACCTTCAAGCTCCAAACTGAGCTTAGTGCTGTGAAGGAGAGGAACACGGTTCCGTGAAAGTGTACAACAAAAAGGTCTTTCCTAGACTGATATGCACTGATTCTGCTCCCCACCCAATGTGTGTGTGGGGGTGGGTGGGTACAGGCTTCCCAGAAGGGATGCTTGAGCAGAGATCTGAAGGTGCAGAAGGATTTGATTAAATGAGGTGGGAATGGGGTGGCAGGAGGGAACATGACCAGTTGAAGAAAGAAAGAGAGACTGTGTAGCTATTCTTGCATGTTCATTTTTCCATATGAACTTCAGTATCAACTTGCTTAGGTCCAGAATAAAAGCTTATTGGTATTTTAAATTGAGAGTATGGTAAATTTATAAAATAAGGTGAAAGAATTGGCATCTTTATGATGTTGACTTGTCCCGTCCATGAGGGCCACCATTCAGCCCATTACATCATGTAAGGTAACATAGCCACAAGTTCCAGGGATCAGGACATGGATATCTTTTGTTTTAATTAGGTAGGACATGGATATCTTTAGGGGCCATTATTCTGCCTACCACAAGTACTATTTACAATAACACCAAAAAATGAAATACTTAGGTGTAAATTTAACAAATATGTCCTAGATCTGTGAGCTGAAAGCTATAAAACAATAATGAAAGAAATCAAAGAGAGCTAAATGTATGGCAAGATATAGTGTGTTCATGGATTGGAAGATTCAATATTGTTAAGATGTCAATACTCTGCACATTTATCTATAGATTCAACACAATCTGAATCCAAATCCCAGCAGGATTCTTTGTAGATATCAGCAAGGTGATTCTAAAATTTACATGGAAAGGCAAAACAATTAGAATATTTAAACCAATTTTTAAAAATAAGAACAAAATTGTAAGACTCATACTACTTGATTTTGGTACTTACTATAAAGCTACAGTAATCAAGACTGTGGTCCTGTTGAAAAGATAGACACATAGGTCAATGTGATAGAATAGAGAGTGCAGAAATTGACCTACACTCTTTATAAAAATTCACTCAGAATCAATCCTAGACCTAAATGTAAGATGTATAACTTTTAGAAGAAAACATAGAAGAAAATTTTTGTGCCCTTGGGTTAAGCAAATAATTCTTAGATATGACACCAAAAGCACTATAAGTTGGACTTAATGAAAATTAAAAACCTTTGCTCTGCAAAAGATGCTGTTAAGAGGATGAAAATATAAGCTACGCTAGGAGAAAATATTTAGCAATAGCATATCTGACAAAAGGACTTGCTTCCAGAATGTACAAAGATCTCTGAGACAATGAGGAAACAAACAACCCAATATAAAAATGGGCAAAAGATTTGAACAGACACTGCACCGAAGAAGATATTCAGATGCCTATAAGGACATGAACTAATGCTCAACGTCAACAGTAAAATGCAAATTAAAGCCACAACGAAGTACCACTGATACACCTATTAAAATGGCTTAAAAAAGCTTACAGTACCAACTGCATGCAAGGTTGTAGAGCAACTGGAATATTCATACATTGCTGGTGGGAATGCAAAAATGGTTCAGCCACTTTGGAAAAACAGTTTGGCAGTTTTTTATAAAGTTAAAAATATACTTACCACATGTTCCGTCAGTTCCATGCCTACATATTGACCCAAAAGAAATGAAAAATTATGTTTACACAAAATCCTGTATGTGAATGTTTATAGTCGCTTTAGTCACAATTGCTAAAAATTGGAAGCAACTTTAATGTCATTTTCAACTGGTGAATGCAGAGACAAACCGTGGTGATCCATACAATGGAACACTACTCAGCTATAAAAGGAGTGAGCTACTCATTCATGCAACCACTTGAATGAACCTCAAAAGCATTATTCTGTGTGTAAGAAGCCAGCTCAAAAGTCTACATTGTGTATGATTCCATACATATGACATTCTGGAATATGGACAAATATATTAACCCAGAACAAATTAGCGGTTTCCAGGTATTAAGAACAGATTAATTAGCTGTAAAGGGACAATATGAGGGTATTTTTGGGGGGGTAACTAGAATTATTCAGTTTATCTTGACTGGTAGCAGTTACATGACACTGTGCATTTGTCAAAACTCACAGAACTATATACCAAAAAGAGTGAATTTTACTATAGGCAAATTAAAAAATAAAATTTAAAAAACCCGGATATTCCTGGCTCTACTTTCTTCCACTAAACAAGCTGTCTTCAGCTTCTGAGCTCAAGTGAATTAAAAAAATGGATATAGGATTTGCCTGCAGCCCGTATCCAAGCTCTGTGAGTTCACTCCTATTATAGGTTGAGTTCTTTGGGAAGCAGAATCCCAGATGGAGATTAGCATGCAGGAAATCTATTAGAGAGGGCCCTTGGGATCAATACCTGTTGAAGGGAAAGGAAAGATGTAGGATTTGGCAGAGGGAGAAGTTGGGTTGCAATACAAGCCTAGCGATTCTCTTGGTCTACCACATAGTGATCTGTGAAGATGGGATGGCTATTCACAGTGGTTTCATGTTGAGCAGAGAGGGCCAGGCCCCATGTCATTCAGCTACTGGAGGCTGAATCCTAGAAGGATGTGACTTTGGGCAAGGCAGCTTTCTGCAGCCAAGGCCATCCCTGAAGTTGCTGACAGCTAAGGGTTTTCTGCAGGCACCACTCCCAGCAGCCGGGGAACATTTCCTTCATTCCCGAAGGAGGATCTGGACAGCATCCACCACACTTCCTGACCTCTTTAAAGGAGGAGGTATTCCAACCTTCTTTACTGCCTCCCAGAGGTCAGGAATGGTGATTTCCTGTTGAGATCCAATGGCAACACACTTACAGGTCCCTTTACATTTTCTAATAAAAACATAAATCAATAAACATATTTTCCAGGCAGAGTGATTTCTCACAGGAATTTTTCCAATTTTACACATTTTTCTTCCTTATTGTAATATGTGTATGTATCTTATGAGCAAGAAAACATAAATTGTAATGGAATTTAGTTAAGTTTGTTAATTTCAACTTTCTTAACAGAAAAGAAAAATTAATTACATGATGTGGGTTGGGCATCTTTCATAATACTCTCACTTCTTCACATTCTTAGGATGTTTCCTTCTAGCATGGTGAGGACTGGACAGGCTTCTAAACTGTGGCCAAAGTGGGGCAAGGATTATTCTAGAAAGACTGTTAGGATATCACTGGATACCACTCCATCTCCCATGAATATAGAGGTTGCACTGTGAGAGGAGGAGTTACTCACCATCTTTCCTCCTTAAACATGGCTTCACGCCCCATGGTTCCCTGCCCACCTCTCAAACTGCTCCTTCTTAATCTCCTTCATGGCTTTCCCCTAACCTAAAATATTGGTAATCCAAGGTTCCATCATGGGGCCCCTCTTCTTTTTGTACTCAACCACCTGAGACTTTCAATTCCTATGGCTTCTCCCAACAAGTTTACATGGTTCATTCTTAAATATCATCTCTGGATTTACCTTCTGAATTCCAGTTAGTCTCATATTTCCAAATCTGCCTCAGCACCTCCACCTGGACTCCCCCCAACCCCCACACTTCAAATTCACCTTGTCCTAAACCAAGTCCTCTACAATCCTCTACAAATATGCTGTTCCTCATAGATTTCCTGTTTTGAGTAATGCTATCATTACACACCAAGAAACCTCACAGCCATCTTTGTGTATGCCTCCCCCTTTCTTAGGCACCACATCCAATCATTTGCCCTAGTTCCTGAAGTCTACCATGTGAATGTCTCTTAAATATTCCCCCATCATTAATTCTGCCCTGCAAGAAGATGCCATCATTCATTAATGCACACTCTGCTTTTCCACTCTAGCTTGTGAGATCCATCATCTCTTAATTGGTCTTTCTGCTTTCATTCTCTACTGCCCCCACATCTTTATGAGATGGCTCTCTGAGGCCAACAGGATCAGGTCCATGCTCCTTAGCACACCTCATAAGGGTTTTTACAGTGCTGTCCTTATTCCTTGGAATGCCTTCTAAGGGTTTTCACAATCTGGCCCCAATTTATCTCTACAGTGTCACTTCTCACCACTTCCTTCCTCTTCCTCCTCCATCCTTTATTCCCGCTCTGTTGGCACACTGCTGGTTTAATACTGTGTGTTCTAGCTAGGCTGCTCTGGGTTCCATGAACGTGCTGAATAGTTTGATGCTTCTAAATCTGAGCTCAGGTTGTTTCCTCTGCCTGATACACCTTTTGTTCACACCTCAGTCTGTGATACTCCACTCAGATTTCAAGCTCACATATAAAGTTCCTTCAACAGAAGGAATGATTCCTTTTCTGGGTTCCCATGGAAACTTGTGCACACCTGCATTGAAACACCTCTTACATACTGTTACAAGTTTGTTTCCCTTATTGGATGGACCATGAGCTTGGCAAGAAAATCTGAAATATAATAGATGTTCAATTGATGTTTGGTTTTAACTAGTAAATTTAATACCCTGGTGTAGTTGGCACATTAAGCTGGGAATACTAATTGCATCTAAGAATGAATTTTAATTATATGCTGTACTCTAGGTGATAAAGTAGGATAACAGATATTAATGTGTGGAGCTTAAAGGAGGGAAGAAGTAATTTTAAAGAACTAATTCAAGAAACAAAGAGGAGTGAGGGGGCCTGAGTGGAAGAAAGGAGTGAAGAGGAACCAGAAGTGAACATCATTTACAGAAATATTTGCTCAGTTTAACATTTCATCCTTGCTGTCCTGTTTTTCTAAATAGGTAGGCTGATGTGACCCAATGAGAAAGTATCTGGCGAAAACAATGTACAAACTAGGTATTGAAGATGTTGAAAAATTCTGCTTTCTGTATTAGCTATGAATTTTTATTGTTCTTAGTCTCCTTTATAAATGTTACTTCTTGATGAATGCCTTTTTGTGAATGAATTCAAGATGTAGATAAAAGAGAAATGAAATAGAGACAATTTTATTTTCATTACTTAGTTTCACGTGTCCATTTGGACAATTTTCCATATTTTATAAAATGTCACCATCTGCTGGGGGAAGAAAAGATGTACAATTCAATTTTTTTGTGCGAAGTGCTATTTTAAGTCAATATGATTACTTAGAATTACAGAACTTTTATTTTAGAAAGATGACTACACTAGGTCAGCTGGTTAAAAATTACCAGATCATATAGGCAAATATTACTCAACACTCTGCTTTGTTTGAGAATATACTTTCTCCACTGAGCAATTCACATCAAGTATCCTTTAACATGTTTCAACAAACAGCTGTTTCTCAGGACTGTTCATCCTGTTTTCAGCTCTTTGCAGTTAGCACTTAATATGGAAGTATTAGGTATTAAAATTGGCTACTGCAGAGGTGGGACTGGCTTAGCGAGAAGAACAGAATGGCTTAGTGAGAAGCTCGACAAATCCCTTCCTCAAAAAGCAATGATAAAACTGACAAGATTGCAAAAAAACAACCACATCAGGACTCTGGAAATTGACCAGAAGGAGAAGAAAGAGAGAAAGGGGCAGAAAAAACGTTTCAGCAATAATGGCTGAAAACATCCCAAATTTGATGAAATGCATTAATCCACATATAATACTTCTTTCACTTCTCATGTTTTCAAGTTTCATCCATGTCGTAGCATGCATCATTTTATTTCTTTTTATGGTTGAATAATATTCCATTGTATGGATATACCACATTTTGTTTATCCATTCAGGGACATTTGGTTTGTTTCTACTTTTTGGCTATTAGTAATAATGCTACGATGAACAATTATGCATAAGTTTTTGTGTGAACATATGTTTTCAATTCTCTTCGTTATTCTGAGAAAGGAAAAATCAAGGTGGTTTTTTCTTCTCTCTCTTACATAATCATTCAATACAATACTTCTGACACCAGATGTGTGGGGGTTTCTCCCCACATATCAAGCAATCAATTCTCTAGCAGATACTGCAGTGGACATCAGGTGGGTGTCCTCTAATTCAATTCCATACTGACACTACCTACCTGGAGATAGCATCGGATCCCATAGGTTGAAGCCTCAGTCCTCAAGACTACCCCCCACTTTAGACACCAGTTGCAAGCACAGGTTGTGACCTGTGCTTCTGACCTACCAGCTATAAGTCGGGTGTTCCCACAACCCCCTCCTCACCTCCTCAGGTACAATTAATTTACTAGACCAG
Organism: Indri indri; assembly: GCA_004363605.1. Taxonomy (NCBI): domain Eukaryota; kingdom Metazoa; phylum Chordata; class Mammalia; order Primates; family Indriidae; genus Indri; species Indri indri. Next base: position 24,507 of record RJWJ010019135.1, read on the forward strand.
CTCACAGAACTCAGGGAAGCACTTTACTTATGTTTACGCACTTATTGTAATGGATATTACAAAGAATACAGATGAACAGCCAGACAGAGGCGATAAATACAGGCAAGGTATGGGAGAAGGGGCATGGAGCTTCCATGACTTCTGTGGGTGCCTCCAAGTGTTTAGCTACCCAGAAGCACTCTGAACCCTGTCCTTGGGGTTTTTATGGAGTTCATTATGTAGGCATGATCGATTAAATTATTGGCCACTGGTAATCAACTCAACCTTTATCCCCTTTACCTTCCCTGTAGGTTGGTGGGTGGGGCTGCAAGTCTCAACCCTCTAATCAAGCCTTGGTCTTTTCAGTGACCAGCCTCATCCTGAAGCTACCTAGGAGATCCCAGCCACCAGTCATCTCATTAGCATACAAAAGACACTTGTCATGCCAGAGGAGATTTCAAGGGTGTTAGGAGGGGTTTTTTTTTTTTTGTCCAGGAAAAAAAGGGGGAGGGATGAAGAAAAACAAATAGATATTTCACAATATCATAGTTATTTACCTAGGAGTGGAATTTCTGGGTCATATGGTAACTCTAAATTTAATTCTTTGAGGAACTTCCAAACTGTTTTCCCAAACAGCTGTACCATTTTATATTCCCATCAGCATAGTAGAAGGGTTCCAGTTTCTTGTCACTAATTTTAATGCAATGATTGTATTACTATGTGATTAAAAATATGATGAATTTGTTTGAATCTTAAAGATTTGAAGTGTGAATTAGATTTCCAAGCATTAAAGTGCAGTAGGCAATTAGGAATGTCAGATTAGACCTTATAAAAATGTCAAGGTTGGAGATATGGATTCATCATACTTTCCCCTCATAAAAATGGACTTTGTTTTTACTGTTTGGAAACTATATCGTCATGGTGTACCATTCACACAAAAACCAAAACTAGTTTAAAAATAGTTACAACTTTTTTTCTTGTTTTGTAATTTGCCTCTACATTCCTTGTCCATTTTTCTATTTGTATGTTCAATGTTACATAGCAGTTTGCAGGGATATTTTTTATTAGGGATATTAACTCTCTGTCTTAATCGTTACAACTATTTTTCCCAATCTATAGTTGTCTTTTGATTTTTCACGGCATATATTATCTTGTGGATTAAAAAATTTTAATGAGGTCTAGGATTTACTTTATGGCTTCAGGGTTTCCTTCTTGTTTATGTACTCCACCATAATGCTATATAATATTCTCCTATATTTTATTTTTCATACTTAATTTTAATCCATCTAGAGTTTGTCATTGTATATGATATGATGTAGGAGTCCAGGTTTTTTTCCCTTACAAATAGATTTACATCATATCAGCACTATCAGTTCCCACAAACTTAAAACAATACCTTTGTCATGCATTATAATATTTTCCATATACACATATATATACGTTGGAACTCTGCTTTCTATTGACATTTTCGTTAACCATTATAACCCAGCATTAAGTAGATTTATAATAATTTTATATATAATAAGGCCAGTTCCCCTTTCAATTTCGTATTTTCTCATACTTTTCTTAGCTAAACTTCATTTAGTCTTCCATATACTTGGTTCTGATTCTGGATCTTTTATTGTTTCAGTGATCTCTTTATGCCACATTGTTTTATTTGCTATAGTTTATAATGCACTGTATTATCTTGTAAGAACAGTCTTCCCATGTTACCTCTATTCTTCAAATACTATTGATTGTTCTACCAATTAAATTGAAGAATAATTGTACTATAGGCCCCTGATCCCATTTAATATATTGATTAAAATTGCCTTAAATTGGCCATGCGTGCTAGCTCATGCCTGTAATCCCAGCACTTTGGGAGGCCGAGGCGGGAGGATTGCTTGAGGCCAGGAGTTCAAGACCAGTCTGGGCAACATAGTGAGATGTCATCTCTACAAAATATATTAATAAAAAAATTAGCTGGATGTGGTGGCATGCGCCTGTAGTCTCAGCTACTCAGAAGGCTGAGGCAGGAGGATTGCTTGAGCCTAGGAGTTTGAAGTTGCAGTGTGCTATGATTGCACCCATGCACTTCAGGCTGGGCAGCAGAGTAAGACCTTGTCTCTAAAATTAAAATAAAAAATAATAAAATAAAATAGATAAAACAAAATTGCCTTAAATTCATGGATTGGGTTTAGGGAAATATTGAGTTTTATAGTATTGAGTCTGCATTAAGGAATACAGTTTATTTATTTTCCTTTGTATAGATAATGTGCAACCTTCTTGGGTTTATTTATAGTTGTGTTCTTGCTTTTTGAAGTGAATCATTTTTCCTAATATATATATTTTACCAGTTATCCTTGACATACACATTACAGCTAATCCAGATTCTATAAAGTCCATAGTTGCTATCTAGCTAGTATACACATACATACTAACCACAATACCATTTCCGTTTGAGAAAAAAAAGTGAAAATGCAAAGGTTGACTCAAGATATAGAAGGAAAAAGGGAACTGGAGAACATCATGCTAAGTGAAAATAAACCAGACACAGTAAGACAAATCCTGCTTATATGTGGACTCTAAAAAGTCAAACTCACAGAAGCAGAGAGTAGAACAGTGGTTACCAGGGACCGGGGGTGGAGGAAATGGGGAGATGGTGGACAACAGGTACAAACGTTCTGAGATGAACAAGTTCTAGAGATCTAAGGCACAGCATTGGTGGTGATGGATGTGTTACTTAATTTGTTGTAATCATTTCACAATTTATATATGCATCAAATTTTAAAAATCCATTGCTTTACATATAAAAAAATAAAGACAAATGTATGAAAAAAGAAAAACACTGGAAAGAGAGGAGGTACATGTAACAAACCTGGGGAATGAGTCCATTCAAAGGTAGTGGTTTTTAAACAAGAGCATTTTCACAGAAGAAATTATATATATGATAAAAATTCCCAAATAAATTTAGTCATAATAAAACAAAGTTGCTTATGAAGAATAAAAACCCTTGAAATATAATGAATATGAAAATAATTTTACTATTGTGCTTAAGAACAGAGATTTTATTTTGAGGAAAATCCTGCAAATTTAAGAAAAGGCAAAAAGTTTTAGTTAATAGTCTGACTTCACTCAACATCAGAGAATACACAGTGCAGAGAACACCTACAATTTAAACCAGTTTTCAAATATATTTAGTTCTGGATCACAACTTATTCAGCATTAGAAAATTCATATCGAATGTAAATCTTATTAAAGTAAGGAACACATGTTGAATTAGCTAATTTGCATATCTTATTCAACATCATACTATTCATACTGAAGTGAAACCCTATAAATAACATGAATAAGGAAAGGCCTTTAGACATGAATCCACCCTTGCCAGTATAATTCATGCTGGAAAAAATCTGAAAAATGTATTAAATGTGGGAAATCCTTTAGACATGGCTGCACTATTGTCAAGTAAGAAATAATTCATACTGGAGAAAAGCCCTCTGAATGTAGTGGATATAAATAGAGAGGAATGTGTTCATTTCTTACTCAACATCAGTGAATTCTTATCAAAGAGAAATAATTTGAATCCAATGTGTGTTCTTTTAACCACACTCACCTTCAGATAAATTATAGACAATAAAATAAAGTTTAAATAATTGTAATTCATAAACCATTCCTAGCTTAGCATGTGATAATTCAAATTGGAGACAAACATTAAGAATTTTGTTTTGTGGTTCACACATTATTAATGAACAGGAAATTCATATAGAGATAATTGAAGCAGGAAGAGGTATAAAAATATATTTGGCTAAGCTGGGTGTGGTGGCACATATCTATAGTCCCAGCTACTTGGAAGGCTAAGGCAGGAGGTTCGCTTGAGCCCAGGAGTTTGTACACTGTGCTATAATCGCAACTGTGAAGAGCCACTGAACTCCAGCCTGGGCAACAGAGTAAGACCCTAGTCTCTAAGACATATACATATATATCTTATATATATTTGGCTATGAGCAATATTTCTTTACATTAACCAGTATTATACCAAAAGTTACCTTGTGAAAAGATATCTGGTAAAAACAACTGTTAAAATCAGATGAGACAGTGACTTCAATATAAGACTACTACCAGGGCAAAAATGACTCAGGAGAATGGCACAAAACGAGCAAATGGACTTCATTTCTGACAATATGAGCCCTACTCAACTCATGCTCTCCTGCCTGTGGAAATCCACAGGGGCAGCCACAAAGAGAGCAGTGCCATCCAGCCAGATGAGCGTTTCCAACTGGCCTTTGCTTCCCTACAAGAACTCACAAAGTCCAAAGAATAGAACATCATCAGAGCATTGCCTGATGGGCCTGTTACCACTCACTGGAGGGAAAGCTTCCAGGAAGAGGCAGGTACCAGGGATCTTCAGCAAAAGATGAAACCACAGCAAGAAAGCAAGCATGACTCAGCTCCTGCCCACAGCAATTACTCAGGAACTCTGCCCCTTGGATGTAGAAAAAGCCCAGCAGTGCTTCCCAGTAAGCTGCTATTCAGGTCTGGAACTTTCTGACAAATGACCTGGCAAGTCATTTTTGGAGGGAAGGGTCAAACTGGGTTTCGGAAGGTTTACACCACTGGGATGACTGAAACAACCTATAGACTGAGTACCAATGCAAATGATAACATTGTAGCATCAGAAATAAAATAGATAAATTTCAACTCAGTAAGAAGCCTAACTTCTGCATTAAAAAGTGTTTGCAGCTAGATATAAGTAGTGATCCTGGGCAAAGTTGGTACCAGGCACGGGCACAATTGTGCAAGATGGCAAAAGGAAAGCCTATGGTATGGAAAGGCCCAGCAAGGGCACCAGCATGTTGCAGTGTGTGGGAGAGGACAATGGGAAAACTAACACCATTTACCAGGTGCCTGCCAAGGGCTATTTCTGGGCTGGGGGCTGTAGAGATGTTCTTTTGAACAGTAACAGCAGCCATCTAGGACAGGGGTTCCTTGGCTATGGCAGATAAGGCAGGACTAAGGCCCAAGAGGCCAGTAAATAGTGGATTCAAGCCTTCTCTTCCAATGGATTAGTAGATCCCAATAGCTCAGGCAGAATGCAGGTTGGAAAAACACTTTTGTGTGTTTCTTGATTCCTCAGTGCCAATGTCATGACTGGCAAAGGCAGTAACAGCATGCTTTTCACCTGGCCCCATCCAAAGCATCAGCCCTTTCTCCTTCTGTGCAAGCACCCCTTCCTGCAGAATCAGGATGTGGGGGGAGTCTGGCCAGGGCCACAGACCAAGTGCTTCTGCAGCTTGGGATTTCTCTACTGTCTTCAGGACACTGTCATACCAACACCATTAACCCTTTCCTGCCTGGTGATTATGATATCTGAAGAGAAGGTTATCAGGTCACCTCTCCTCTAGAAATAAATAGCTTGGTATCTCTAAACCTGGCCATCATTTACACTTATACACGAAATCCTCAATGGGTGATAATTCATTGCCCATAAGCCCAAGGGAAAACAGGCTCTTTTCCTGAGATTTCTACAGGAGGCTTAGACAGAGTCACTTCTCACATGTCTGGACTGAGTTTGCAGGTTTGGGCCTTGACTCATCCAAAACACCTGGGGAATGTGAGTTAACTTCAGAGAAGAAAGGAAGAAAAGAAAGAAATATGTTCAAATGGACATTAAATGTCTGATGGATTCTATGATCGCAGTTGACACTCACATCTATGAACAGTGTCTGGCACCAGCTGGCTCAAGTGCAGAAGGAATTGCTGTGTACCTGGGCTGAGATCCTGCCATGCCTGACCCAAGGAGGCCTGCTTGGTGACCAGGCAGGCACAGCAAGCACAGAGAACACACTTGGCCTCTCTCCTCCGGACCATGACAGGAAACAGAAACCTTTCCTCCAGGCCACCACAGGCCTTTTTAGCAGAACATGTTGCCACTGGCTGGCATTCTCAGAGAGAACCACTCTCCGCTATTTTACAATGCGTTTTCCAAAATAAAATGAGGGTTTCTTCCCCGATTCGGGGAGGCTGGTGGCCCTGCTGCCCAGCTCCAAAGCCCCTCCTCCAGGCCACTTCCCCTAATGAGCCAGACCCCTGCTCTCAGACTGTCTGAGCCAGGCCCAGGCCCCCACTTTGTACTACCCGTTCCGGCCCCTAGATGGCAGCGCCCTAGTGCCGCTAATGACGGAAGAGGCTTGACTCCCTCTTAGCCCCAGGAGAAGGTAGCGCAAAGCATGGCTT
>RJWJ010019136.1:0-30709 GCA_004363605.1 Indri indri
ACCCTTTGTGTATGCATATATCCGTCCCCTCCTCCCCCTCGCCCCTCCCCCTTCCCCCTCTCTCCCTACCCGACATCCAATAGATGCTATTCTTATATGTACACTTATGTGATGTTCAGTCACTACCAATTTGATGGTGAGTATATGTGGTGCTTGTTTTTCCATTCTTGGGATACTTCGCTTAGTAGAATGCGTTCCAGTCAAAGCACTTTGCTTTATGTTAATTTTAGTTCAACTTTTAAGTTGTCAAACTAAAATTATTCATGAAATTCTTGAAACTATATTGGGTTATATGTATTTAAACCATGTTCTACAAAAATATAAATGATCCTATAACATTTGCAGTCTAATCGTAATTCATTTTATAATGGCAATCGCAAAACACGTTTGTTAATTTTGTTAATTATATCACTCTCGTTGACTTTCTCGGCTCACTTTCCCTTTTGGTGAAGAGATACTTATGACATTTAGTGTTTAATGTCATTAGCTTTTTTTCTGAATAAGGATGTGAATATTGTTCAGCAATTTTGAAATCTAACAGGAGTAAATGCAAGCTATGGATGCATCTGTGGGCTATACACATGCGGAAAAGTCTCGGTTGTTAAGAAATAAGTGCAGTGTGAAAGGGAGTGGAAGCCTACCCAGAAAAACTGGTCCGGGAGGGCTACGAGGCGGTTCTTTGGCAGATCGCTCTGCCCAGCATGCTGTGATATCTCTTTCCAAAGCATATTGGCAAACTAGGCCAAACGATCTTGATAAGGAAGATTTAATTAAAATGTTGTAAGCATAAGATCTCTGCCTTCGTGCTATAGAAGATTTTGTCAAAAGAATTTTATTACACAGCTAGCAGGATTGTTGAAATGTTTTATTCACTCGTAGCCATCCCACTGATGACTTTATAGGTGGAAGTGTAACACAACCAGTTGGTTCTTAATAAGGGCTTTTAAAAATCACAGCATGTTCTTCAGTTTTGCAGTACAGGATGAATGTGACATGAGGGACACAAATATCATTACCTTGATAAATTACTGACGGCATAATGATTATGGAAATCGTCATCGACTGATCATCAGTCACAATTTATTTCAAATCAATGTCTACAATTTGTAGCCTGGATGGAGGTTTTATCAAAAGCGCCTCTGGTATAGCCCAGCTCTTTGTAGCTAACTTCCTCCTAAGAGCATTACAGCTTTGTCATGTATCATGCGCTGTTCATGAATGGAACTGCTCAATGATTCCATGGCCTCCAGCAATCCAAATTAGTCAGGAGAACATTGGGCTACCACACACTCCAAGGCAAACTGGTTCAGAAAAGCAGTTTAATTTAAGAACTAGCAAATGTGCCAAACTACAGAATCCCTCCCCAGACACAGACTTTCCCATTTTTTTCCCTTTCCAACTGGCAATAAATGGTAATGTTTGACTTTACTATGCTGTTAAATTGCAAATAAATTGTTGCAGAATCATGGCATAATAGGCATTTACATCTTTAAAACAATCTCTGTAACAGGAAGCATAATTTGCATGCCTTTGTCTGAGACTTAGTAGTGTTTCATTATTCTTTTTCCAACGCATTTAACATTTCAAGTCACTTTAGGTCAGTAAGGCCCAAGGAATCAATCCCTTTGGTATTATTATACAGTATTTTTCTGATTTTTAAATTAGTCTTTTTTTATTAAGGATCACAGGATGGTCAATGTCAGTGCTAGCTAGTGATGAACTTATATGAGGAAAACTTTGTCCCCCAAAAGCTGCCTTCTCAGATTGATGTTACAGGATGTAGAGTACACTTTAGCTAGTGTGGAGATAGGATTTGAATATAGGCAAGACTGGATTTTTTTTTAAAAGGCTGCCTTTTCTATTTTTGCTACTCTACTGGGGAGCTGACATAATTTGTTGGGTACATACTTTGGTTGGGATAGACAAGCTGATGTAGAGAAATATAACAGAAAATAAACATGCAAGCACTGAATTCTGTTTTCTGAGATACTGTTGATGCAATATTACTTTTAGAGAGAAAAACATGATATTTGTGCAAATGGGCCAATATAAGTAAGTTGAAGTAAAATTGAATGTTTAACTAGACATTGTGTTATAATACATTATAAGCATTCTTTGTATTTTACAAAAAGTTTAGTAGTAGTAATAATACTCCTTAATTTTGTAGTTCTACTTTCAAAATATCACACGTAATTAGACACTTAATAGATGTTTTCTGATAAAGATAAGGTGAGATTACTAGTTCAGGTTTAAGATTGGCATGTATTTCTCTAAACTTATATAGCAGCTCTCAAAAGCCCAACAAAAAACAAGTAAAAATGAAGCAATATTAATGACCTACCATTTATTAAGTATCAGTTATGATTCAAGCATCCTGCTAAGTGTTCCAAGTACATTATTTTTTGTAACTCCCACAAGAACTCTACAGAGATTTATTTATTTATCCTCATTTTTTCAACTGAAGAAAATGAATCATAATTGCCTGAGATCATGAAAAAGTATAGTAGGCAGATCTATTTGAACTTCAGGTTATTATTCTTCATGCTATGTAAAATTCCTTGGAACATGAATAATATTTAAGACGTAGAAACTAGTTAAGTCTTGTTTTTGGAATCTTTATGTGACTAACATTTTATGGAGTGTTTATCGTATTAATAGCTACATAGCAAGTGTTATGGAGAAAAAAGAAAAAGTGAGAAAATGAGAAGAAGGGAAGGAGGGAGGGAGGCAGAGGGGCATTGTCCAAGGCGTTGAGGAACTCACAGTTATCCTTACCTCGATTTTCTCCTCCCTGTTAATTTCCCAAAGGAAATTAGGACAGTGGACAAGTCTTTTCTGAGCACCAACAATATTGCCAAGACCTATAAACCTAAAACAAGGCTTAGCATCATCCCCGGCTTCATCTGCTTCCCTTCCCCTCTTTCCTAAGTGAGCCAGCTCCATCTAGGCACCTTCATCTTCCCAATCAACCTGTCTGAGATGCTACTGTTGCCTTTTCCCACTCCCAGCAATAGCTACTTAGTGAGTAAGTCTTGTTCACTTACCTTCATACAAATGTTTCCCTTCCCAACCATTCTATCAGTGCTTCATGCCTTACACATTGGAGTAAATGCTGAATTGTTTCTAACAAAGTTATAAGTGCCCCCATCAATAAAGTATGATTGCCCCTTTGGCTGACATTTCTGGGATGACTTCCCAGTGTGGGATGAGGTTCTGTGGTTGCAATTCTGGCTGATTGCCTGGGATAGGCTACTCTTCCTAGACTGACAGGCATACCGGCTTCCTCTGTTATATTTGTATCGAATCTAAGGCTTCTGCTCTGTCCACACCAGGGAAAGTCAGCACTCGGCAGGAAGGATGGGGAAGCCATCCTGTGTCTGTGGCATAATCAGCAACTGGGCAGAGCAGAAGGTGGTGCCATATTGGTTATAAAGAGTGACAGACTTGTGGTTCAGGGCTAGTTCTGTCACTTACTAGCTGTGTACTTTCGGCGAGTTTACTCATTTGACAAGTATTTATTGACCACATGCTCTGTGCCAAGCAATAATATGGGGGAAATACAATGGTGACCAAAACAGTCAAGATACTGAGCTCAATGGTGTTCACTTCTAGTGGGAGGAGATAGACACAGACAAGTCAATAACTGAATACATACATAGTAATGACTGAAACACACAGCAAATTCCAGCCCTGTCTGAAGTATTGTCCACATAATGAATATTTCAGGTGCTTCTTGAGATCCTTACATTTTTCAAAGACAAGTAGACAAGATGCGTTTTACATTTGTTAAAGACTTCTGATTGGCATATATGTTGAAAGACTTGCCTCAAGATTGAAAGGCGGAATGTTCCTCAAAAGCCATAGCTATGAAATATTTATTCCACCCTCTTTCATAGAAAAGAATGTGTTGACTCTATGACATAAAGCTCTACTAATCATGCCAACAAAATTACATGTCATGTGTTAAATGATTATTCTTAGAAGGTGAGCCGGGTCTTGTTTGTTGCAGATGATCAGAGAGAATAATGCAGGTTACAGTTTACAGTGTTCTTATAAAAGATAATAATATATTTTCAAGCTTTACAGCACAAGGGACATAAGATCTCTCATAGATTTCTTAAGAAAGATGATCCTGGATGATTTTTTTTTTCTGGGATTGTTTATATTCTTTTTAATTTCAAAATTACATTTTTGTTGGTATCTACCCCTGCTTCTGAGACCTTTTGTGTTGTATATAAAAATGCTGTAGCTATACCTTTGAGTATACTTTTTATTAAGCAAAGCAAAGACTTGTGTGCCTCCAAATATTGCTCAAACCTCCAAAGCCAGCTGAATAAATAAACATTATGTGATCTGTAGCCCAAAAGTCTGCAAATGACTGCATATGATGTAAAAAAAAAAAAAAAAAAAACTGTGATTCCTTCTAAGTATTTCTTGGAGTCCAATGATCAGGAGTTTTGTTTAAGTTCTGGGACCCCTGAGCCTCCATAAAAATGACTTTGAAATATTATATTATGTGTGAAAATTTTATACACATGCACATTTATAATCAGCAGACAGGACCTCTGCCCTTCCTTAACCTGATAATCAACCGTAGGACCTACTCAAACATGAAAAAAATAAAAGATTCAGAACTCTAAAGCACATAATCTTAGTGCCATTAAGAACCATGTGTATTTCTGAAATCCTCTATTACTGCAAATCTCTTGGTTGTATTTTCTGTGGAATTGTCTGTTTCTCATTATCAAAGTCTAAAGAAATTTGATACAGTCATGTAACACTTGGCAAAGGAGTGTTAGAAAAATGCATTCCAAAGCGTTCAGCTTATCTTTTCTTTCCAAAGCAGTAACTACTGTCTGACTTTCCTCCTCTGGAGAAGCCAGTTGGGAGGGTGAAGAAAAAAAAAAAATCAAACCAAAGTAAGTTAAGCAATGGCCCTGTGCCTGAAATAATCACAGACGTCAGCTTTTAAACAATGAATTGTAGTTAACAGGCACTAAGGCAACATTAACATGGAGAATTCTTACTCTGGAAAGTAACCTTCTGCATACAGAGTGTGTACCATGCTATTCTCTGAACCAAGTTTGCCAACATAAGATGATGTGGGCAAAGTCTGAGGTTTGCAATGCCTGAAACTGTGATGATCAGTTAGCATTTAGCCTCAGCAAATCACATTCTGAACTCCCAGAGATGACCTATGGTACATTTTACTTCTTACTTTGGTCACAACTCAGGGACTACATGTCATCCTTTCTCAAGAAGTGAAGATGTTAAAGAAAGTCTAGGGAAAAACATTGTAAATAATAGCTTCGAAGGATGTTTCGCATGTCTTATGCCAACAGGTTTTTTTTTTTCCTGCTCATGTAAATCAGATAAGTATTCAGATATTACACCAATAGTGTTCAGGCAACTCTAGATACACATCTGATCAATTAAGATAGAACTCTGTTTTTGCAATTCAAGCTTTTAAAAAGCATTATAGTTAAAATACACTGCAAAGACATGCTGGGATAATTGGTTGTCAAAGTACATTGGTACCACTGAGTAGTCTTAAAATAGCAGGAAATGCAACTGAATCCTGGAAAGGAAATCACTATTTCACTTTTTCAAATAAAACATATTGCACCTCTGAGTTCACAATGGGATATTTGCTGAGAGCCTGTAATTAACTCATAATGATGAGAACCACAGTAATAAACATTTCCTTAGCAAAACATTCACTTGCTTTCATAATTTCCTATATTTTTTCTACTTCCTTGTCTGTTTTTAGTTAGCTTGTCAGTATTAATCAAGAAAATAATAGAGAAAAGGGTGAATAATTTTTCTAGAAGGGGACTATTTATTTTCCGTAAAGAAAGAACACGTCGTGATAAAATCTATTGTATCATCAGATTGTTCATATGGCATAAGATGAAAAGAGGGGATTTTTGACTTATTTGTAAAATTATTTTACTTCAAAAACCCAGAACCAACAAAGTCAAAATGTCCCTCAACTCCAATTCACTTACAGCAGCTGCTTCCAGCTATGTCTCCCTCCTGCCTGTTCTGCACACAGCTGTTGGATTAATCTTCCCAAGTACCTTTTCATCATGTCCCCCTTTTGTTCAAAACGCTTCAAGAGCTGCCCAGTACCAACAGTACCAAGTCCACATTCCTTGGCCAAGCATTAAGCCCTCTCTACAACTGGTTACAATTTTCTTTTCTTGCCTCATTTCCCACTATTCCCTTATAATGCAGCGGCTTACGTGAATTCTATGCCCTAGTCTCCTCAATCACCTCTGAAAAAGCTATAACTTTCTTCTCCTGTTATTTCCTCAAGCAGTTCACTGTCTAGGGTGTTCCCCTCTTCCATTCCCTGGCACACCCTAATTTAGCCATGGTTTGCATCTTAGCACACGCTGTCCGGTATGATTATCTGTTCTGCAAATGCATCCTGGCTCTGTGCGAGACTGCAGGCTCCAGGTGAGCAAGAATATATCTCACACTTCTTTGTGTCTCCTACCATTTCTAGTACAGTGTCTTGTATTGTGAGGCCCTCAATAGCGAGCTATTGACAGACGGAGCAATGGTTACTATAATACACAAAGCATTAGCCCAGCATCTGATTTTGCCTCACCAGTGTCATTTAGAAATAGTGGGTTTATTACCTAAAACCAAAATTTCCACCCAGATTTCTCTATAACCTCCCTCAAGTCAGAGTAAGACAAAGAGCAAAGCAATACATCTTGCAAAGTATTTGGGCTGAATTGGCAAAATCTATAGACCAAAACTTAATTCGTTGTATATCAAAATGTATGAGAAAATTAAATAATTTTAATGCATATAAATAGCAATTTAAAAAAAAAATTTAAAAATCCTACATAGAAGTAGCTGAATGCACCACACAATCAGAATTACTGGGTCCAGTTTTGGCTCTTGGTGTGATGGCCTGGCTTGGGGAGGGAACTTTGGTTATACCTGCCTACCTGGGCTCACTGTTCCACATCAACCCCTCTGCCATCCTTTCCCCTCACGGGAGACAGAGTCATATTTCTCTAATGAGAATCAGATCATGCCACTCCTTGGCTTAAACCCTGCCAATGGCTTCCCCATCACAGCTGCATAAAACCCAGTCTCTGCCCATGACTCCCCAAACCTGTTGCTCACATCTCATCCCCTGCCTCCCTCCCCTCCCCTCTGTTAACATCTGACTAGTACAGAGGAATTTCGTTGTCAGGAAGAGGACCACTTTGCGGAATTTTGCCAGTGCAATTTCTGTATTCTTTACTTGGAGCCTCTGTGAGAAAAGTGCCCAAAGACTGAACCCATGACCCACTCTTCTGACCCATGCTCACCTCTTCAATATTGATTTGTCTCTGGTCTAGGTGGAAACTGTTACATTTTGTGTAAATGTTTAAGAATGTCATTATTTGATGAGGTGTTAAAAAAAAAAGTGAAGTCCTTTAAAAGGGTTCCTTAAAAAGAAAGTAGATATCTAATTCAGTTTCAAAAGAAGTGGGCAATGTCTTTTAATTACACAAACTTCCTCTCTCTCTCTCTCTCTCTCTCTCTCTCTTTCTCTGATACACATACACACACATACTAACTTGCCTACAAATACTACAGTAGGAAGAACTGCATGTAAAAGAGCATAGGGTCATAGAAGACCACAAACTAAACCATTTTTCCAGACAGTAAACCATTTCATTTTAACTGACGACACACTAAAATATATTTTCAATTTCTCTTTTCCATCTCTTTTTACCAATAACACCATTTTCTTTTTTTCTCATTCCAATGTAAGCTTCTTTTAAACTTCATGAACAGAAAAGCCTCCCTGCAAAAAAAATGTATGCGAAGCTTTGTCACAGACCAAACCACTATGAGAAATAAGTCAAAAAAGAGGGCAAAACAAAACATATTTTCAGGTCTTGTGATGTGCCATGCACTGTAGTAAACAGCTTTTTCCATGTGATTTCTCAGTCAAAATGGGATAAAAAAGATAGTTTTTAGAATTGTTGCTTCATTGTATATAAAATTGTATTATATTTCTTTTATTATTGTTACTTGATTATTTTGATGACTGGAGTACCATGTCCACTTTGAATCAATAGAGCACTGTTTCCAGGAAATAAAACATATGAAGCATGAAAGATAACTTAAGAGAATATATTTTGTTTATAAAACAGTATATCACATAAGAAGTAAAGAATATCTCAGTTCTCACTGTAGTTATCTATGGGCGTGAATACAAATGAGAAACATAGCTCAGACATCAAGAAGAATGCTCATATAAATAACATGTTTCAGAAATATGTCATGAAAATGTTGACAAATTTTGAATGTTTTTATGAAAAACTGCATAACTATATTTGCGGGCTGGTTTGTATACACTCTTGCCTAGATAACTTTTTTAAAAATACTATTTTAACCCTAGTTTAATATTTTAAGAAACTAAAAAAATAGAACTCAGAAAAAAATTAACAGTTCAGCTAAATATATTAATTTCACCAACAAAAAGATAAATTAGATTGCCTCTATGACAGTGTTTGTTCCTTTGTTTGATTGTCTTTTTAGCTGAACATTCATTCTTCTTCAAAGAACTGTAAGCAATGCATTTTTAACAAAATCACAATGACTCTGCTACTTTCACGAAGATTTATTAATACTGACTACTAAATAAAAATGTCAAAGACAGTAAATATCATGCATAAAAAGCATAAAGAAACACTACATTGGTTTGAGGACAAACAGGAAATGTAATGCACATTGTGAATAGAAAATGAATTTCTAGTAACATTAGGCAAAAACAAATTATAGGCAAAAAATTTAATGGTTCTCATGATACCTACATGAGAAGGCAAAATTGAAACAAATTTGGGCTCTCTGTGATGTACAAACAGGGCTGACCCTGGGCGAGAGTGTCAAGTGGATTGCCTGCTCTTGACACCCCTCCTTGGGGACCAAGTTTCCTTTCTTTCTGGATCTTTCCAAGGATTTAAGAGTGTTTGGCCACAGCCAAGAATCATTATTTAAGGTCTCTATCCCATGAAATGTTTTCTGTCCTGATTTCCATCCTTTTATGGCAGCAGTTCTCAAATCTTTTGACTATAGCTCACTTACAGATGTACATGCCCCAATCTGTCTTCCAGAGGAAAAAGACTCCATCATAACGAAATACTTAGGTATGAACAAAATAACAATCAACGTATTACAAATACAGCAATTACACAGCAAAACCAAATGATGAACAAATATAAAATCTAATAGCAATGCCACAAATATGTTAATTCGTGTAAGTTTGTCTACAACCAAAAGAGTAGTAATAACCACACATCCCTTTCCAGATTTCAGGAATTCTAACAATTTTCATGTGAACATGAACAGCCGGAGCATTGCCAAGCTCTCCAGCACTGGATTGCAGTTAAATGTCTTAGTAGAATACTGGTTTAGTGTTCTCAGTTAATTCTGGTAACATGCTAATATTAGTTTATGAACAGTACCTTCCACCAACTTAGCAAATACTGGTGAGTATCCATAAGCCTCTATGAAATTGCACATTATTCAACTATAAGAGGCAAAGATGAGTTTTCCATCCATCAAGCTGAAACTTGGAATTTCCACAGGAGTCCATGGGGCATGCTTTGAGCGACCTCAGCATCAGCTCACTGATAATGACTTGATAGAATCAGAAGCTGTTCCCAGATGGAAATTACATTTTCACCCTTGTTCTCTTGGGTGCCAATGGCTATAAAGTTGAAAAACCCAGGCTACAAAAGCAGAGAGAGAGAGAGAGAAAGAGAGAAAATTGTGTCTGAGTAAGCCACAGAGATCTATCTGACCCTTCAAAAAAATTTTATAATCAGGACTTGTAAGAGCACAAACTGGGAGCCCAGTGCAGGGGACAGTTAGAGTTGACAACAAAGTAGCTGTGGTCAAATCAGCTACGGTATAGATGAGAGCCAAATAAAACAGGGGAGTTCTGCGAGGATAAGCACCAGTAGGGATGATTCGAAGTGGTGGGTAAACTGCCCATATAGGTTTGAATTGAGGTCTTAGAGCCCTAATATTTCATATGGGGAATCTCAATGCTCAGAGATTCCTCAACTAGAGCTTTTGGCATTAAATTGCTCTCGCCCATTTAAGTCAGTGTTTTTCAGAGGGCATCCTCCTTTTCCCAAGACTTTGAACTGTCAATGTCAGATTCAGGGGACATATCTTCCATTTTTTGCTCTCCACGTGCTCCACGGTGTGGTGATTCTGTCTCAGATTAGGGCTCTATGACATCTACTTGTCTAAATATATCAAGCCACCTGTACAAAGTAATTTGAAATGTGTTCCAAGGTGAAATCACAATTTTTTTGTGCTATTATAATTTACAATTACATTATTCAGGTACTAGTAGAGTTGATTTACAATCACCTTTCACCCTGATGTGGAGCTTACAGATGGGAAAAGTGTGGAATTAAACTTCAGCTGATTGACAAAGCCGTCCGTGCTGGCTGTGGACTAGCAATATGATGTTTGGACCTTAGCGTGGAGCGTGGGATTTAGGCCTTACTAGCTGTTGTCCACAATTATTGTTATTCTATTAACAAATCTTGGAAAGAAAGGTTGTTCTTGAAGATTCTAGATTTTGTTTTCAGGAAAGCCAAGGACAAAATGTTAATGTGGTTATTGGTTATTTTTTTCTTTCCTTCTTTCTTCTCCTGTTGTTGTTGTTGGCGATGATGATGATGGCCCCGAAGGAGACAGAGGTCAGAAAGACATGAAATGCATTATTTGGAGTTAGTTTTAGACACCCTAGGTTTTCTGCTAAAAAATTCCCATCTTGCTGACCCAGAATCCTCTCTGTGCTTGATCGTGGACACGCTGACAGCACCGTCATCCACATGCCTACACAGAGGACGGTAAAAACGGGGGGTTGAAGGCTTGCTAAAGCACTTTCCTCATTGACAAAATTGGCAGTGACCTTAATCAGTGACTCTCTAAGCTTTTTAGCACTGACAGAAATAACCATTTTTTTCCACTCTGTCTATTTTCATCATAGACACTTTTTTCCTCTGATCTTCAGATATGATACACGTCCCCAGGTTTGTAGCGCTTTAGAAATCCGGTCACTGCACTCTTCTTCTACTTGTATTATGATTTTTATCAGAATCCCCCGAAATATATATTTAAGGAGACTTGATTGGAAAAACCTCAGAATATAGAAAAATATACATCTGTGAGCATAGAAATTGGTCAGTTTAAGGCCACTTAAAAATTTTTTATTGAGATAAAACATATATAATTTACCATCTTTACCATTTTTAAGTATTCAGTTCAGTGGTAATACATACATTTATATTCTGCTTCTTCCCTTCATCCACCCTCTCTTCTCCTCTAAGGCCATTTTAAATGATCAGTTTGGTTACCACTGTTTATAAAGCTGCACAGAATATGAATGGCTTTAAGTTCTGTGCTATATCCATTTTCTTTAAATCCATAGATCTTAGTTATTTTCTAAATATTTTCGAGGGGTATCAAATTCCTGGAAGCTGAAAATAGTTTTTGCAACGGAAAAGTTAACAGTAAATGATTATTTTAATTCACTTGATATTTGGAAACCATAATCTTGATTGCATGGCTAAACTCAATAGCACCCTTAAGTAGTTATTCTCCATAAATTAACATACTATTTCTATCTTCTGCAATTTTCAAGAAATCAAGGCTATTAACTGTAAGCTATAGCTAAATCACCCAAGTCACAGTCAATCTAGAAGTTTCCAGCATCCTTCTTGTTAACTTTCTGGTGATAAACAATGTATTAGCCTCATTCATAATTAGGATGGACTGAAAAACCAAACCAACTGCTTCATCATTCAGTTACTTAGTTTATATAGACCTACCATGGGTTGTTTCTTTGACATATAACTGCACTTAATAAAAATCCCATAATTTTAAAAGAATGAGAATTCACTGCAATTACATATTTACAATTTGTAGCTTTAGGAATTTTTTTTTTTTTATTGATTTATTCTAACCTCTGATCCCTAGGAAGGCTAAGTCCTAAATCACTGCATAATGTTCAAGAGCCTTCTGAGGGAGAGGCTGCTTTTCAGAAAGAGAACTGTGTTTCACCGGTGGTATGCAATGCTATGATTACTTAGGTAAATAATTCGTTTAGCCTCGAAAATTATATAATTACAAGCAACAAAGAAAAGATGCTATCAGTGTTTCCAGGTTAAGCAGTTACAATTAAAAAGCTATTGTGTTTATCTAGATATTGGGGTTCTTAATCGGGAATGCTTCACAATGGTATTTGAATAAATAAAATTATTGAAAATTTTAATGTCAATCATCATTGATATTAGGATATACACAGATATATATAGAATAGATATATCATATTTCCCAAAAGTTTTAGCAACTACAAACAGTAAAAGCTCCTCCAGATATGGTTGGCCAACAGCATCTCTGACTATGCTGACCACCAATTCTAAATAGCAGTGATGTGCTTAGAGAATAACACAAGAATCTCTATGAAAAAGGAAACTGACAGTGGTGGCTCACAGAGCTCCTCAAGGGTGTGCAACGTTAGGTGCAGAGCTGCAGGCAAAAATTCTTGTCTCTGGAGAAGCATCATGGTTTAGTGGAAAAAGCATGTTCCAGGCAACAAAATTGGGCTTCACAGCCTTGTTGTGAGGACAAAGCGCGTCACATGCATCAAACATCTACCAGTGGGAAAATATGGAATATGCTCTTGGATTATTGGCTGCAACAATATTAGATGATGTGACTAGTTTCCTGGCTACAGAGCCAATAAGATAACTAGAAAAGGATATTTTATCTGTGGTACTATAGAACTCGGTGCACACATTTCTGCATGGAAACATATTTAAGTTGTTTCCATTTGGAATTCCAAACCCACAGCCCCTCCCAAATGCAATGAAACCAATGTTCCTCTCCTAACCATTTCCAACAGACAAGCGAGAAGGAGACAGAAATCCTCCAGCTCCAAGCTATTGTCCTGATGGCTCCAGAAGCATCAGTGCATGCAGTCACCATTCTCCTGTACCTGCAGACTCCACAGTCACAAAGACCTCTGAGGCCTTGAACTTAACTTTGGGAATCGGTTTGTCCCCACCCCCACGGTCAGCCACAGCACAATGCGCCGCCCACCCCAACACCCCAGGCTCCCAGTGGGACATCTGATAACCAGAAATATGAAGAAACAGGATAACTCTGCTAGGTAAATTGTGAAACATAATCCATGGATATGTGTGTTCCACAACAACATAAACATTCCAAATTTTCCATCAGGCTAGCAACTATAACCAACTGTAACACAGGAGTCCACTTCCAACATGCTCTACCTTAGGAAGCCCCAGCGTGCTCTAAGATGTCACCATAACATGGGACTTGAATCCCAATTTGGGACATTTGCAGCAATCAGGAGAATCAATGAGCAGTAGTTCTGGCTGTGACCTGGAGAAAAAGAACAGTGATAATAGCTGGCTTTTTGATAATAGCTGGCGACTTTCAGCAGATTTAAGTTTTCTGATATTCAGTTACCCCATCTGTAGTATTTGAATTGAAATGCTACCTGCCTTGTTAGCTTGTTGTGGAGATTTAATGAGTTAATGCTCCTCGAACACTTAGAACGGTGCTAACATACTAGTTTTCAATGAATGTTAACTGTCTCCGTACCGTTACCATCATGATCATCAAATCCCAAATGTACTGCTCAGCCAGGATTCCTAGTCTGGCTACGGTCTGGCCCTGGCAGGACCCCTGTCTGTTGGCGTCTCTGGCTCCACAGCCACATCCACATCCTGAGCTAATCCTGGAAGCGTGAGCTGAACGGGCTCAGGTTGGCCACGTGGACCTTCGTACTCAAGGCAGGGCTGATGACACTGTGCCCAGCTCCTCTTCCTGGACGTTACAGTCCTAGGTGACATCTTTCGTCATGACTGTCTCTAGGGCATTCCATGTCCAGATATCTCCAATTCACAGAGGAGGCGTAACCACACCAGAGGAGGGAGAAACCCTTTAATCACCTCCAGGGACCTCAATACACTAAGTTTAATCACTTGCAGAGACCCCTGATCTAACACTCTAAGAAAATCTAAGAGAGGTTTCATGGAAATAACTACTTCACGTATCACCTCCTGGCCCTTTTCAGGGGGATTTTCAAAATTTTTAACAACTGGTATGGAACAGGCACAGAAACAGGCATCAGCTACAAATATTGCTACTGAGGTTTCCATTTAATAACTGAATATCAGGCCAGCTCCATTGCCCACAATTTCTGTAAATACTTTCAAATCTATCCAAGTCAACAAACATGAGAAATAACCACTTTTCGGTGTTAACCCTGCTTGAATTTTAAAACACTCTGGGCTTGAGCACGGCCTCCTCCATAAAACTTTTGTCCCTTGTCTTTCCCAATGCCAGACTCCCAGAAAACCTCTGCTCCTCAGCATGCATTATTATAATCCCTTGTATTCATTTGTCCCAATAAACTGGGAGCTCCATGAGGCTGGGGCTCATGTCTTTCTTATTCACTTCTCAATCCCTGGGCCTAGCAAGGAACTCATTTCACATTCTTTTTCCTGGAGCAGGATGCTGCACTCCAACCCTGGGGACTATGCCTGGGGTCAGACATGGCTTGATGCCATTGTAACCCAACTTTTAGGACAACTGGAAAACACAGGGCGTCCTACAGCTGACAAGGAAAAGATCACAAGACTTCCAACAGTGACAGTAACTCAGGAACAAGTTGATACAGGTTTAGATGTCCAGTATGCAAAGAAGATTACACAGTTGAAGAAGAAGGCCGGCAGTTACCCTGCAATCACTTCTTTCATGGCAGTTGTATTGTACCATGGTTAGAACTGCAGGACCCGTGTCCCATGTGTAGGAAGAGCTTAAATGATGAGGACTCTACTAGGCAAACCCAGAGCTCTCAGGCCTCTGCAAGCAACAAATTTAGCAATGATAGCCAGGTACTTGACCAACGGCCTTTCTGAAGCTAAAGACCACACCTGAACCAGGGCTGTGGTAGTCTTTTTACCATAGCTGTAAATTGTATTAAAACAAAACCACAGTAGACGGATTTAGGAATCTCATAAGAAACCCCAACCCGTGATATTAAAAACAAACAAACAAACAAAAAAACGTCAGACTCTCCTTCCTGTGCCTCTCTGCTGCTAGGGGCAGGCCGCCAGGTCACTGGCCCTAAAGTTTCACCTGAGTTTCCATCTCTCTGAAAAATTCTTCCAATCAAACTGAAATGCATTAAGTTCCCCTCTTATCTCCATAATGTTCAAACTCTGTAACTTGGTTGTGTTGTCTCATGTACCTGGGCTGCCCTCACCATCCACTCTTCCTGCTCCGGCACCTTGAAGAGATCACACTCATCCTCCGTCTCAGCCGAAGCCCCTCCCACTCCACAAAGCATCACCTGGTCTCCCTGGTGGAAGTAGCCTCATTGCCTTCCACTCCCAGGACATTCGATCTATACCTTGTTAGCGGCACTCACCAGTCTGCTGTGATTATTATACTTCTTTGTTTACTTGATTTCCTTCAGAAAAAGTTATGCAGTGTCCAACTACAGATCTGTACCACCTGGGACCCGCAAAGATGCTCAGCAATTGCTTGTTGCATGAATGATTAAGTGAACGGGTTATCATTTCATAGTTATGTACATAAATGCATTATAGCATAGTTAATATATACAGTTATAGTAAAATAAATGCCTTATAGTACAGCGATTTTTCTGTTTGTGCTATTTCTCCAGGCTCGAATCACAACCAGTACCTTTGCTTGGCAACTCTAATGAGGAGACGACCACAACATTGAGAGAGAACACACCTTTTTGGTAAGTAATGCATAAATTTCTAAATCTGATGATAAACACAAAGCTAATGTTCATGTTCCCATTTTATTTAAAGCCCTATTTAATAAAAATTTTAGATGTTCTCTTATATTTTCTCAGAGATTAAAGGGAATGAATGAGGAAGAATTTTTAAGAAAACTTTTATTTCTTATAGACATTAGTATAAAGTCTTTGTGTTTTGACACAATGTTGAGGTAATTCCATATATTTCTGGAAGAAATGTATAGTTTAGGGTAAAACTTTTTGAGTGTAACATACATTCCGAAAAATGTGCAAGCTCTAAGTGCGCAGCCCGATGGATTTTCACAAAGTGAGGGTATCTGATTAAGAAACAGAGTATTACCAGCACCCCAGGAGATGTCCCCAATGCCTGTGCCCCTCTCATCACACCCCCTCTCCCACCCCCGCACAGTTAACCACAGTCATAACTTCTAACACTGCAAATTAGTTTCCCCTATTTTTAAATTTGATATGAATGCAGGGACTATCTTTTTAAACGACTTAAAAATAAAGACAAAGTTGAAAAAATAAGCAAGAAGGCCAAGTGATTTTCCATGTACATAACAGCTGTTTTGCCAGATGATTTGACAGCTAATTGGAGTCATATTGCTGTTATTCTTAAACCCAGCAAACATCACCTGTTTTAATTGGGGGTCACTGCTGACCAAGCACTCTACTGGGTTTTTTTCCTCATATTTGTGCTTAATAAATTATAACCTGTTCAAGATGAGGAAAGGAATTCATCACGTCAAGTGCTTACAGCAACTGTCTTTTATAATTAGAGCAAAAGATTTTCTTTTAGCATTGACTGATTAAATTGGTAATTAACATGGGATGAAGATTTTGCATGGTTTCTCAAAGGAACCAAGAAAACAGATAGAGGTACACTTAGATCAGCTAAAGGCTTAATAACACGTTTCTTAAAGGCTTTACTGTATTTAGCATAATAAATGAGAAATAGGATCACATTTATTTATTTCAAGAAGGATAACTGCCTTCCCAGTTGTTCATTCTAGAGAAGGCCTTATCGTAGCCTCCTCATCCCTGCTAATTTTGGGACCTCTTGACAAGTAATAGCAATTAAATCCTAACACTTCAAATGTTCCACTAAAGGATTCAGATGGTATCTTATTGATCCTGGAGAGAAAGACATTAGGGTTTCTACCTGTCCTAAATTTCCGAAAAAAAATTGTTGCTGCCCAATTTCTTTATACTATTGTTGAATGTCATGGATTCTCATCCTACATTATTAATTTTCATTTCAGAGTATCTGGTGACTTTCTAAAAAAATAATTTGTCATTCAAACTATCTCTTTACATTTAGTGTCATTAATGATCTACAAATCACGGTGTGATATCTTACCTAATCTTGCCTGTTGTATGTTACCTGTTGTCCAGAGGAACATCTTGACTTTGCTCCTAAATCTTAAGATACACTTTTGAGGGACCTGTAGTCCTCTGTATACCTGTCACCTCAACATGTCCTTAAACTTGTGTTTAATTCATCTTTAATTATGTGAATTGTGCACTCAAGAAAAGCAGTTAAAATAATAATTCCTAATCAAGTTTTATTTAGAACTATCTAATGGGCTTCTATTTATCTTAAAGATATGTTATAAAGCATTTAGTGAGTTGAAAAATTAAGATTGATATTAAAAGATACAATTTGTTGGCAATATCTCAACTTTTAAAAGAATGTTGGAGATTACAGAAATAGGTACTTGGAATATATTCCATTCAGCTATTAATATGCAAAATGTGAAAAACAAGTTCTTTCCCTAATAGAGACAGGGTCAATCCAATAGGCAGCCACTGTTCTGATTTCTACCATGGAGATTTGTTTTGCGCCTCCTTGAACTTCCTAGAAATGTAATCATACAAGGCATGCATTTTTGCTTCTGGCTTCTTTCATTCAATGTGATGTTTTTGAGTCCTATCCCTGTTGTTGAGAATAATAGTAGTCATTCTACTGTTGAGTGGTATTCCATTGAATTAACATGCCACAACTTTTTAATCATTCTTCCGTTGGACATTTGGGTAGTTTCCAAGTTTTAGATATTACGAATAAAGCAGTTATAAGCATTTTTGTAAAAGTCTTTTTGTGGCCATATGTATTTGTCTCTTGGGATAATACCAAGGAGTAGAATTTCTAGGTCATAGGACAGGTCTATGTCTCACCTTATAACAAACTGTCTAGCAGTGTTTGCAGAGGTCCCCCACTTTTTTGGCACCAGGGACTAGTTTCATGGAAGACAATTTTTCCACAAATGGGGGTTGGGAGGGGGATGCTGGGGGAGTGGGGGACAGAAGAGGAGGAGGAGGAGGAGCTCAGGCAGTGATGTGAGGCCCTAACAGGCCAGGGACCAGTCCCAAGCCATGGCCTGGGGGTTGGGGACCACAGTTTTAGAGTCTTTGTACCATTTTACACTCCCACCAGAAATGTGTGAGAGTCTCATCTGTCCCGAATCTTCACTGACATTCAGTATTATTAATTGTCTGGATTTTAGCTTTTCTTGTGACCTCACTGTGGCTTTAATTTGCCCTTATGACTAATGATGCAGAATATATTTTCATGTGCTTATTAGCCACTCATGTATCTTCTTTTTTTTTTTTTGGAGTATCTATTTGAGTCATTTGCTCATTAGGTATGCTTGCATTATTTGCTTTTAAAATAGATTTGGATATAAGACATTTGCCAGATTTTATGTATCATGAATATTATCACCCAGTCAGTGAGTTATCTATTTTCTTGATTAAATCTTATGATAAAGAGGTTTTTTAAATTTTGATAAAGTCTAAGTGATCGATATTTTCTTTTATGCTTAGTGCTTTCTGTGTCCTAAGAAATATTTGCCAACACCAAGTTTGAAAATCTTTACAATTTTGGTGCTTACATGTGGGGTCTATGATGATCTTGAATTAATTGTTATGCATGGTGTGAGGTAGGGATTGAGATGCGTTTATTTTCACATATTTATGCAATTATTCCAGTGTAGGTTGCTAAAAAAAATGCTTTCTGAATTAATTAGTTTTGGCATTTTAGTGAAAGTCTATGGGTCATATAAGTATATGTCTATTTCTGAACTTTTTATTCCATTTCATTGTTCTAGTCAATTATCTCTATAGTAATACCATACTGTCTAGATCTTGAAATCAGATGATGTAAGTTCTCCAACTTTATTCTTCTTTTCCATAATTGTTTTAGTTTTTTATATTCTATACATTTCCATATATATGTTTAGAATCAACTAGTCAATTTCAACAAAAAAGCCTATTGAAATTTTTATCAAGATTGCATTGAATCAATAGTTCAATTTGAAGAGAAATGGCTATTTTAACAATTTCGAGTCCTCTAACCCATGAACATGGTAACTCTGTCATGTAGATCTTTTTTTGTGTTTTATACTTTTCAATTTGGAGCTTTCACACCTTTCACTAAGTTTATTCTCAAATATTTGGCATTTTCATGGTATATATTGGATTTAAGTTTTTTCCCTATTGTATGTAGAAATACAATTGATTTTTAAAATATTGACCTTGTATCCCACAACCATTCGAATTTACTCATAATTTCTAGTAGTCTTTTTAAATAAGTTCTTTTGGGTTTTTTGGGTTTTTTTTGTAAACAGTCATATTGTCTATGAATAAAAAGTTTTACCTCACCTTTTCCAACCTTTATGCCTTTTATGTGTTTTTCTCTCTACTTGTTGTATTATCTATCTTGCACTACCCATATAATGTTGAACAGGAGTAATGAGAAAAGACATATTTGCCTTTTTCCTGATCTTAGGAGGAAAATGTTTAATACTTTATCATTAAACAGATGTTAACTTTAGGCTATTGGGAGATGCTTTTTCAGACTAAGGAAGTTTGCTTGTATTACTACTTTGTGAAATGCATTTTACAATGAACGGATGTTGAATTTTATCAAAAGGTTTTCTTCCTGCATGTATTAAAATGATTATATGGTCTTTCTTCCTTTTCTGATAATTTGGTAAATTAAACTTGATTTTTTGACGGCTAAATCCATCTTACATTCCTGGAATAAACCTTCACTTGGTCATAAGATATGGTCATTTATGTAATCCTAGATCCGACTTTATAATATTTTGTTAAAACAAGTTTAAGTCCATATTCGGGAGAGATAGTGGTCTCTATCTTTTCTTGAAATATTTTTGCCAGGTTTTATTACCAGGTTACTGCTGGCCTTGTTAAATGAGTTGGAAAGTATTTAAGCATTTCCTCTTCTTGTCTTTTCTTAAATAATTTGTGTAGATTTATTTATTTCTTACAACTTTTATAGAAATTCATTAGAGAATCCATGTGGGCTTGGAGTTTTCTTTGTAGGGAGCTTTATAAATTCAATTATTTAAAACATATAGAATTATTCATGTTTTCAACTTTTTTGTGTGTTAAGTCTTACAAATAGTGTTTTTCAACATACTTGTTTCTTCTACATTGTCAAGTGTATTCTCACAGATACTCGTAATATTTCTTTATTATTTTTTCAATGTGTCTATGAACTGTAATCATATTCCCTCTTTCATTTGTGATATTGGTAATTTGTGTTTTCAGGAGTTTTTTTTCTTGATTAGTCTTGCTGGGGTCCATTAATTTATTAGTCTTTTCAGAGTACCAAATTTGGATTTGTTAATTTTATTTTTTATCTATTCTTTAATTGATTTTTGCTCTTATTTTTACTGTTTTCTTTGATTTCCTTACTCCAGTTTTGATGTGATCCTCTTTTTCCAGATACTTAAGGAAGTAATTAAGATTATTAGCTTTAAGTCTTTCTTCTCTTCTAGTGCAAGTATTTTAATGCTGCAAATTTCCTTTGAATACCTGCTTTAACTACATTTCATAAATAAAAAAGATTCATGGTGTTTTCATCATCATTTAATTCAAAATATTGTATAATTTCCCTTATGACTTATTCTTCACCATGCATTATTTAGAGGTGTGTTGTTTTATTTCCAAATATTTACAGATTTTTCCTATGTATCTATTTGTAATGATTTCTAATCAAATTCCACTGTCATTAGAGATATACTTTGTGAGATTTCTATCTTTTGAAATTTATTGAGACTTTTTTTTATAACCCAGCATCAGCAAAGGTCTATCTCAGTAAATGTTCTAAGTACATTTGAAAGAAATATGTACTACAAAGTTATTGAATGTGGGTTTATATAAGTATCACTTTATTCAATCTGGTCTATCATGTGGTTGAAATTTTCTTTATTCTAACAATGTTTTATCTACTTATTCTATAAAATACTGAGAGATGAGTGTTAAAAATTTCTAACTATTACTATGGACTTATCAATTTTCTCTCTTTTATTCTGTCGACATTTGCTTTGTACATTTTTGAAGCTCTGTTATAAGGTGCATACTTAAAGACCTGTCACTGGGCCTGTTATAAGTTCCTAATGAATTAACTCTTTTATCATTATAAAATGTCCCTTTTTTGCTCTTACCACTCAGACTGCATTGGCTTCAACTTCTCTCCATCCTGCATGAGCATAGATAAAAGAAACAGAGATATTAGCTCTCAGCCTCACAACAGACAGCCACTGTCTGCTTCATCACACGGACTCTTACCCTCCATGTGTGCACCACAAGCCTTAGCCAAGGACCCACAGGGAATCTCCATGCAAACTTCTACTCCTCCTTCCTCCTATCCCTACCCTGAAGCATACTCCTTTCTAGTACCCTACCATGCAAGTTCCAGATGCTTCAGCAACCCTGATCGCTTATCTCCATCCGCCTCCCCTGTTTAATGTTAACACAGTGCTTTACTTCGGCTCTACTTCTTTGCGTGCAATCTGGAAACTGCCACAAGGCAGGAAGCCAGGACAAATATAGAGTTCCTTTCATGTGCTTCCCTTCTCTCAAGGATCGCAGTCCTGCACTGGCTGCTGCTCACTGTCTCAATGCAGTTATCACATATATAGCGTCCAGTTTTATTGTTGTTTAGGGTGGGAGAGCAAGTCCATGGCCAATGATTCTATCTTGGCCATGTGTTAAAGTTATTCTGTTTTGTCACATTTTTTAATAATAGCAATGAGTCTCTGTTTTCATTTTGGAAGAGTTAAAGGACATCTCATCATCCTCAAATATAGCCAAATAAAATATGTCAGTCTCTTATAAGTAAGATGGATATGGCTCCTGGTTTTCCTAATGCAATCCCAGTTAATGCCTCCCCATTTCACTAGTTTTTGCAATAAATTACCTTGCTATCCTATTTATAAATCTTAATAATAGTGATTATTTTTTGTGTGAGAATCCTGTAGTCTAAATTTACCTTCCTTGTTCAATTGTTTTCAATATTCAGTTTATCTTCGACAAATGTAATGTTTTATTTCTTCTTTAGGAATACGTTTTTTTTTTTAACAATTTTTCAGTTTGCATATAATCTGCCTCTCCATTCTCCAGTGCTTTGAAATAAGTTTCAAATGTGGTCAAAATGTGTTTTTGAGAAATTAACAGCACAACACAAACCATATTTTATTGGAAAATTTCTTGTAGTAGAAATTTTCTTTACTCACAAATTTCTCCCTTTTAGGAATATCTTTCCTTGTCAAAAGACAGCATATTGCTCTTCCTGGCCATGGTTGATGGGATTAGATCCAGGGACTCTACTTCCAGAGCCCTGGCTTGGTACAAGTGTGGCCATGAACAGAGGCATTGAAGGATTATTGGCAGGAGGAATTAAGACTTGTTCCTAGTTCCAGAGCCTCTGTTCTCAGTTCCTCTGACAAATTTAGTCATTTACTTTTCAGCTATCATGACCTGGCCTTATGAAAAACACGTAGTATCTTGAATATGCCCAAACACCCTGTAGAAAAAAAAAAAAATTACACAGAGAAAAATGTCTTATATTCCCTTAGATTTGAAAAAGAATGAATTACTTACAGAAAGCGACATTTGAGATTCCTCAATGTGATCTCTTATTAAGGGTATAATATTCTCTGGACTACATTTCTGGCCATGGAATCAATGCCTTGATAGCTTAGTAAACATGATGTAAGACAAATACCCTTGTTCATTATTTATTTTCTTTGAATATACACCTAGTTAATGCAAACTGACAACTTGAATGGTTACCTAGTTATTTTTCAGTCACCAAGTTGTATATCATATTGAAGACAGTAATAAATGTTGAACTTTCAAATCTTATGCAAATATGTTGTATTTCCATATATCTCCTGTTCAGCAATTTATTATTTTTATGTTTTTATATTGAAAACTATTCATAACCTATTTAATGTCAGACTTGTACCTACAGTGAAATATGGGGAACACCTTTCATTAAGTGGAAGGTTTTCTTTTATGACAGTCCTTGTAGAAGAATTCAAGCTGTTAGTCAGTGGCACTTACTCGGACAGAGCGGCAGCCCGGGTGCTGTAATACGTTCCCTCTGTTTTAAAACATCCCAAAGAATGCTGTCAGCTCTAAGTTTCTATACCTAGTATCTACTAAATCAGATCGAGCCATTTTTATATAACGGTTGCAAATGTGTTTTTTTGAATGTTAAATCTGTTTCTATTTTTCAATCAATTTAAAATGTGTAGAAAAAGTGTTCTGATTGTATATTATCCAATTTTCATCAGCTGCCGGAAGGAAATGCTGTGAAAATCTGTGATTTAAAACCCTTAAAACTTCTGCTTGAAATGCATGTTTTGTTAAGAACATTAGATATGCAAAGTATTTTAAACAGAATTTTGATGTCTTTATTAATAGCATTTAAAAGTTTTAGGATTTCAGATATTCATAGACTTTATTCTCCTTGATTTACAAGGTCATATATTTTAAATCTTTATATTTCTCCTTTTGGAAATAATCGGAACTGCGAAGGTAACTAGCAAAAGAAAGATAAAGAAATAATTACATTATTAGTAATAATAATATCCTTTCTAAGAGTTATTGGAAAAAATATATTTTATAGAAGATAGATACGTAATCATAAATGGCAATAAACACTTACCTAAAACCCACTGTATATAAATCGCTTGCCTATAAGCTGTGTGAAATACATAAATCTTGCCTTCTAGGAGTTTGTGATCTAATTAAATAAATAAAAATATACATGCCAAAGGCGTGGTTTATTTAAGTGCCATTGGAGTTTAGGGGAGCAAAATAATTTTTTCCTCCTCTAAGACTTCATGGCTAAAGTGGGATTTGACTGAGGAATGAAGGTAAACGCATGATAGTAATTCGTGATGAAAATAATATTGAATAATAACAAATTCAAATGCAATTTTTTTTATTAACTCTAAACAACCTACATTGGATATGAAAAAATAATGGTGCAAAATACAAAATAAAGTAATTACAATAGTTGATTTTCTTTTTGATAGCTATATTTGGTTTCATACTAATTGAAAAAACAGAAGCACAGAAACTGTTATTAATAATTAGTACTTTAGTTTTTTTAGATTTGGTTTTACCTACTCTATCATTCAGTATTTATGTTAATCCATATTAAAATATTGCCCCAAAATTGTGAGTTAAACATATAGGGATTGATTTTCTCACTTAAGGCAAGTCCTAAGGCATGGTAGCCCCATGATGTCATTGAGATTTTCCTAGCCCTTCAGGTCGCACATCCCCACCCCACCTTTGCCATTGGATCAGGTCTAATATAGCAGCTGGAGCTCCAGTCATCACATCTCTCTTCCAGGCCCACAGCAGGAGGAAGGGACAAAGAAGCATGCCAGCCCTTCCTTTAAGAAGGCTTCAAGGAAGTACCACGTACTGCTTTGCTTATATACTGACGGCCAAGAGGTTGTCAATTTGGCACATCTACTGCATGGAGGCTAGAAAATGCAGTCTTCTAGCCGGATGCATGACTGCTCAGACTAAAGATAGAATTTTGTTTTGTTATGGGGGGAAGGGGATACTGGAGACTAGTGGAGGCATATGGCAGTTTCTCTCATTCCTACTAAACGTTTCTAATGTTCTTGATGCACATGGAGGCATTACTAATTGGAAATGAGCCTGGCTGACACTGCGTCCTTGTGTAAGGGCTGCAGCTCACTGGATGGATCTATTCTAGGCACCAGATGTGTTACTCAGCACTTAGGTCGGCTCCCCCCATTCTAGTGTTCTGATTGTGTG
Source organism: Indri indri (assembly GCA_004363605.1). Taxonomy (NCBI): domain Eukaryota; kingdom Metazoa; phylum Chordata; class Mammalia; order Primates; family Indriidae; genus Indri; species Indri indri. Next base: position 24,980 of record RJWJ010019136.1, read on the forward strand.
AAGATCATGAAAGAATTCATTGAAAATGATTGAACCTAGACTGAAGATGATGGCCATGTGGCTGCGTGCTTAACTTACAAAGTGTGTGTGTGAGAGATAGAGAGAGAGAGAGATTTTATTTGGGTGGATGGATGGATGGATAGGGAAGTATGTTTATAGGTAACAGATTGTGTAATTAGGTTGATAGAAAAATAGAAAAAGGAAAGGAGATAAAAGGGGAGGGGAAAGGAGGAGAGGAAAAAGGAAGAAAAAAACTAAACTAAGGAACTGGAGGAAATTCTTAGTAGTACATCAAGGATGGTCTGATCTAACTAAAATGTACGTCTCTCTGTATTGACCTATTCTGCTCATCATTTTCATCATGTAGCACATCATTCTGCTCTAGGATGCTGTTTTGTTTATGATTCTTATGTTTTTGTAGATGATCCTTTATTTCCACATTTGTAAATGCCAAGAGTACATTTCTGTAGTAGTTCTGAGGAAGGTTTTTTCTTCTAATATTTTATCATATATTGGCTTTTTTATTTATTTCTTAACAAGGGGATGGCTCTACCCATCTATCTGTCTATCCGTCTGTCTGTCTGTCTGCCTTCTGAGCACTCTTTGTCTAAGAGTCCATGTGTCAATCGGTGTTGTCTCTGTCGTGGGCAGGCTGCACTTCCCATAGCCCTCGTGGGAAGTGGAGTTGTAGTCTTTTCCCTTTTCACAGTTGAGAATCAGCTCCTCGCTTAGTCTTGGGGGAAAGCAGGACCCCTGTATGGGGCAGCTCCAGGGGACTATGCGTGTTGTCCCACTAATCATCCCTCTGTAATGGAAGAGCAAGACTGTTAGTGTTGGGTGAGTCCACGTGCAGAAATGTGCAGGTCAGGCTACAGAAATCAACACTACTGAGTGATCTAAATTCAAAAGAACAATATTCAGTAAAATTTGTACAATGAACTGCTGTCTCTTGAGAAATCAGTATAGGCAAAAAGAAATAAAGACAGAGAAAGAGATGGGGGATAGGAAGGGAGGGAGGGAGGGAGGAAGGAAGGAAGGAAGGAAGGAAGGAAGGAAGGAAGGAAACACTCCAAGGATTTTTCAGTGAAAGAGGTAAATTATCTCTGGCCACATTGAAAATGTTTCCAACGACCCTCTTAACTGATTTTGAGCAATGTAAATTTCCCATTTCTTATAGCAAAAGCTGCACAGTCTACTAGAGACTACATAGAACTGAGAGAAACAGTGAAGGAAAATTGTTGCTAACTTAGAGAACAAGGTGCCAAGTTACACTGCTTATACTCTATTCTTATGGGAGCACATTTAGTGTTATATTTACGGTACCACTTAAATTTGTGAAGACATTAGTCTTAAAATTTGGTGTACAGCAATAACAACAGTTAACAAGATAAATTTTATTTTCTTCGCAATATCCTGTATTCATCTAACTCATTGAACATTAGAGATCACTATGCAGAAACCCCAGATGCAACTCCTATGATATTTAACAGAGGCCTCAAACTCTTATAAAATTAGTAGACACACTCGTGGAACTTAGTTGATGGCGCATCCCAAAGTGATCTATCAAATATCAGCACCTGTGAGCCTCGTGCACATACTGAAGTTAAGGAAAGAAATACTTTTGTTTTCTTTTGTTTTGTTTTTTTTTAACATGTTCCGATTGGATTTTAAAAATAAAATAAGTGAACTTCTTTTTAGTGTGTCTAAGTTAATTTTTCAAATTTCAAGTCTCGCATAGTCAATGGGGATGGGATAAATATTATGGGATTTTCATTTGCATTGCCCTTCCTGCTCTCTGAAATAATTTATTATAATTTTCATGAGACTTCATAATATTATTCATTCACTTCGTAATTGAAACGTTGTTAAACTCTGCCTCATGTTGATTCCTGACCTATACCAGCCAAAGGCACCTTTCTCTACCCCTCTCCTTTCCAGCCAAAGAAGTTAGCGAGTTTGATAGCCAATGATAACCTACATAGATGATTCTGGTCTTATTTATTTATACAATGGAGATGACATTCTTGGCTTCTTAGAAATGTATAGTAGATTAACTGATGGGAAAAATGATTTATAATTTCAAATATGCAAATATTAAGAATTGTTACTAAACATAAGTTTACAAAACAAAAGACCTTGGGGAATTAAAATGAGATTATCTTTTCAGCAACAATTGTTTTCTTATTCAGACTGACATAAAAGCTTATTAAAAAATAAGCAATGACAACTTACTGTATTCAAGTTTATTACCGAATTTTTAGTAACAATAAAAGGAATAATAGGATACAAAGTTGCAGAATGCAGGAAAACTGTCAACAACTAGAATAGTACCTAGCACTTTGTAGGCACTGAGTAAAAATTGATTTAGTAAGCTCTATCTCCTAACCTTTGAAAACAGATTAGATGAAAAAAAAAAATGTGTACCGTTGCTTTAGTAAAAGATTCATATAAACCCACAAAGGAGTTCCAGTTTGCCTGGCAAATGACAAGCACTTCATCATTTGACAAAGTCAGTAAAATCTACAAAGCATTTTGGGCACAGCTCCTCCTAGGTTAGGGTCAAATCAATTCTTCTTTTCCTAGAACATAAGAGTCATGTTTTGGTTTTTTTTAATCTCATCATTCTGTTATTTGACCCAGGCTAATTGGAGTGTGTAATAAGAATAACTCATTGAGCTAGTGTGTTATAAAATAGCCTTGGACTAGAAGCTAGAATTCTAGGGGAAATCTCAGATATGAAAATCTTCCTCCCTGCTCTCCCCATTTAGGGATAACTGGGCTCCACTTCTGCTCAACGTTCCTAGGAAGATTTGTTCCCTGGTCATCTGATTAAAAGGTAGCACAGTTTAGGATACCATCTGGGACATGAAATTAAAAAATCACTTAGAGGCAGGTGTAATGATTCAAGCAATTATGTTACTTCTTTCTAGTTTCCTGAACCTGATGCCAATAAGAAGGAAACTCGGTGGAAGTAATTCACAGAGACAAGTTAAGGAAAAAATAATTTAAAGAGAATAAGTTTAAATAGGGCAGTCCAGAAGGTAGACAAAATTAACATAAATAAATATATTATACCAGGGAAAAATGATATTTGAAGCCTGAAAGAGAGGGGTAATATTTATTGACCACATATAACATACAAAGCATTATGCTAGGTCCTGAAATGCATTGTAAGTCTACAAATTGGTCATTATCTTTGACCCTCTTGGCTTGCTTTGCTTTAGCACTATTAGCATTAGTAGCACATATTAAAACTGTGATAAGTCAAAGAAATATGAGCGCGATTGAGTTTCCTGGAGACTTACAGAACTATGACAGGGACAATGCCAAAAACTCACTATGCCAGATGTTAACCCTTGGGTTGCCTCAGTTTTCTAACGTTGGCAGCCAAATGAAATAACTGTAGGAATTACAGCATACAAGCTAAACGATTAATACACTCATCTTGTTAGACATCTAGACCATAAAATTAGCCTAATTTTTAGTTTCAGACTGTTAATGACACTCTTCGCAATTAGAATTATTATCTTTTACATTATTCCTCACATTCATGTAACTTCAGTGATTTTGTACACTTTTGATTGACAGGAAAATATGCACACAGTACAGAAAGTCAAAAATGGTAGGGTGAAAATACTCTAGTGTAATTTTGAGTTAATTCGGGAAGTTCAAGGTTTTAGTTAAAAGAACATATGTTTTCAAGGACTTCGCAGTTCCCCTGTTTGCCTGCAGAGTTACCCTGACTCTCCCAGCTCTGACTTCATTATGAAGAAAACCCTTTGTAGAGGGCATCTGCTCAACTCTAATAATAAATTTTAAGGGAGGTACAGAATCAAAATGCAAAGCAAATGGATTAATTATTCCTCTACAAGCGAGCTGGGAATTCATTCATTACGTTTGTTCCTCATCACTTTGTGTACTCTTGGGCTGCTGCAGAAAAGAAATGTTAAATGAGAAATGAAAGGGGTGAGCCTTTATTTTCTCAGCGTTGGAATTGCAACTGAAGTATTACAGAACAGAGAACTGTTCTTAGCACTGGGGCCTGTGTACAGTCCGGCACATCACCCACTTTAGGAATTGGGGTGTGAAGATTTATACACTATGGTGACCATTCTTTAGTGCATCATAGCCTAGCCAGGAAAACAGAAGCGTGGAGCAAAAGACCTGGATTTTAACCCTGACTTTGTCCCTCACTAGTTATACCTTGGACACTTAGCATTGAAGGCCTTATTGATAAAAATCAGAGGATTAAGACCAATTATTTCTAAGGTCTCCTCTAATTCTAACACTTTCTATTTTCTTTTTTTTTATTATTATTATAGGGGTACAGATGTTTAGGTTACGTATGTTGCCCTTGCCCCCCTTCCCCCCAAGTACCAGTTTCAAGCGTGTCCATCTCTCGGGTGGCGTGCATTGCACTATTTGTGTATGCATATACCCGTCCCTTCCTCCTTCCCCCTGCCCCCCTGCCCAATATCCATTAGATGTTATTCTTATATGTATACTTATGTGTTGTTCAGTTAATACCAATTTGATGGTGAGTACATGTGGTGCTTGTTTTTCCATTCTTGGGATACTTCACTTAGTAGAATGCGTTCCAGCTCTACCCAGGAGTATACAAGAGGTGCTATATCACCATTGTTTCTTAAAGCTGAATAGTACTCCATGGTATACATATACCACATTTTATTAATCCATTCATGTATTGATGGACACTTGGGTTGTTTCTACATCTTTGCAATTGTGAATTGTGCTGCTGTAAACATTCAGGTGCAGGTGTCTTTTTCATAGAGCAACTTTTGTTCTTTGGGGTAGATGCCCAGTAATGGGATTGCTGGATCAAATGGTAATTCTACTTGTATCTCTTTAAGGTATCCCCATATTGCTTTCCACAGAGGTTGCACTAGTTTGCAGTCCCACCAGCAGTGCATGAGTGTTCCTATCTCTCCTCATCCACGCCAACATTTATTGTTTTGGGACTTTTTGATAAAGGCCAGTCTCACTGGAGATAAGCGATATCTCATTGTGGTTTTGATTTGCATTTCTCTGATGATTAGAGATGTTGAGCATTTTTTCATATGTTATTGGGCCATTCTGTCTTCTTTTGAAAAGTTTCTGTTCATGTCCTTTGCCCACTTTTTGATAGGGTTGTTTGATTTTTTCTTGTTGATTTTCCTGAGTTCTAAGTAGATTCTAGTTATCAGCCCTTTATCAGATTTGTAGCATGCAAAAATTTTCTCCCATTCTGTAGGTTGTTTGCTCTTGTGACAATTTCTTTGGCTGTGCAGAAGCTTTTCGATTTGATCAAGTCCCATTTATTTATTTTGGTTGTTGCTGTGATTGCCTTTGGGGTCTTCTTCATAAATTCTTTGCCTAGGCCAATGTCTAGAAGAGTGTTTCCAACATCTTCCTCTAGAATTCTAATAGTTTCACTTCTTAGGTTTAAATCTGTTACCCAGCGTGAGTTGATTTTTGTGAGAGGTAAAAGGTGTGGTTCCTGGTTCAGTCTTCTACATGTGGTTATCCAGTTTTCCCAGCACCATTTATTGAATAAGGATTCTTTTCCCCAGTGTATGTTTTTGTCTGCTTTGTCAAAGATTAGGTGGCTATATGAGGATGGTTTTATATCTGGGTTCTCAGTTCTGTTCCACTGGTCAATGGCTCTGTTTTTATGCCAGTACCATGCTGATTTTAATATTACAGCTTTGTAATAGAGTTTGAAGTCTGGTA
>RJWJ010019137.1:0-30703 GCA_004363605.1 Indri indri
GTTGGTGGTGGTGAGAGAGGAGGAGGAGGAGGAGGTGGAGGAGGGGGAGGGGGAGGAGGAGGTGGTGGCGGTGGTGGTGGAGGCAGAATCCAGACATGACAGGAGAAGATGGAGGACACACAACAGGAGGTGCCACACACACACACACACACACACACACACACACACACACACACACGGAACGAAGAGAGAAACAGGGAGGAAAGGGAAAAAAATGCAATTAGTGCTTTCAGTTCATCAAAAGCTTTCACCTACTCACAGTTACTCTCTCCACCTTCCCAAAATATAATCCTTACATCTACGTTGTCACTTTCTGCTATAACTCGCCCCCTGAGAGTGTAGCAAGGCTGGCTACATTAGTAAGCACGCTGAGTTAATTCTATCTCTAAGCGCCTCCGGGGACGAAATCCAGTATTGTCACTGAATCTAAGGTGCCACAGATTTTAAAGCTCCTCCTGATTGAGAGAGGTTAAAATGGGGGGCGGGGGGGGGAGCAAGAGGTGATCTGGTCCCACAGCGCAGTAACCACACTCCCAACTGGTCCCCAGTTACCAGGTGACTCCAATTTATGCCCACATTCTTGCATTCACTTACCACAATGGTATAATGAGACAAAACCAAAACAGTGTTTTTAATGAACAGAATTCAGAAAGGAAGAACGAGCATCTGGGTTTCTCTTACATACCACCCAGGCACTCGTGTGTCCTCATTTCATGAAGCCCTCTCAGAACTACAAGGAATTACTGATACTCCCACTTCCCCAGAAAAACAAAGGCCCAAAGGCACTGAGTAGATGGCTGGGGCTCTCCCCAGGTGGGAAGGACTGCAGCCAGTGCAGGAAGGACCCTTAAAGCTGCTCTCTTTACCACACCACCACACACGGGGGGAGGGTCTCACGGGCTGCCCGGCTGGTGACAGTGAGAAGAAACCTTAGAGACAAAAGGCTGTTTATCTTTGGCCTTTCTCCTAAGCCCCACACCTCAAACTCACCTCCCCACCTTCTAGGTCAGTGAAAACAATGAGACCAGAGCCGTTAAGATCCTTGACAAGCAAAGTGCTTTTCACCAGCTGTGTGGGACCCCAGCCACAGCGACCAAGGCCCTGTCCCGCACACCCTTTCCACGACACCACTTGCCTCCATCACTCATTCCAGAAGTTCTAAGTCTGTTTGCATTAAACAGTACCGCTGCTCTCATATATATTTAAAAGCATGTTGTATGAAATGAGAAAATAGCCAAGCAATGGCCCCTGTACCATGAATCTGGCCACATTTCAGCCGTCCAACATACAACTCGTTTTTGATGAGACTGTAAAAATGATTAGAGCTCAACTTCTAATGTTAGAAAATTCTTCAGATTCTGATTTGTGCTCACTTCCCTGGGACTCAATTACTCGTTTTATTTATTACCCCCTTGCGTGTACGGAATATATTACATCCTCACACCAGACCTTCAGTAATTCCCACCCAATCCACTGATTTTTAATGGAATCCCAAACACACTTCCCACCCTGAAGCATTAGAGAAAACAGCATCTTAAAATCAGAAATTGGGTGTCTAAGGTAACTTTACAAGCACCTCTAGCAACTTAAAAAAAAATCTTTAGGAGCCAACCTTTTTAAACTTCTGTTCCTTCTTCCAAAGCTAGCATAGTTCTAATTAGATGGAAAATGGAACAGAGGGTGAGGTCAGAGAGGGCAGCATTCATAGTATTCTTGGAAAGTATTTATAAACTACTCATTCACCACTTGAGATCATAATAACAATTTCTTTACGCATAAAATCACCTTCCTGTCATCCCAAAGACACTAATTCTTGCTCTGTCACCTTTTAAGAGCTTGGCAACAGTGAGACATAAAACTGAAGAAGCTTGCAGCAGCATCACGGTCCACTAGGCGTGCTCATTAGCACTTAATTAGGAACTAGACACCTGCCATGAGAAATGTGCTCGGAGAAGGATGAGGAACAGGTCTGCCCTACCAGCAATTACCATCATTACTCGGAGAGTAAGAGCTATGTCCAGCTTCAGGGGCGGGGGCGGGCGGGGGGGGGGGGGATGCAATGATGCATACATAAGCAAGTGCAGTGGGGTAATTAAGCACGGCTCTAATTAAAAGAAGATGAGAGAGGCTAAGCAGAGGGGAAGGAATCTAACTACAGGGTGGAGGACACCACCTCTCACCCCTCTCTGCTTCCCTCACTCCCCCCAAAATCCAGAACAGAGTCACCAGAAGATGACTTTGGAGGTGGGATTTTATGTCACAGCAAACACATATTCAAGGTAATATTTGTATATAGAAGAAGAAAATATAGATCCCCCCCCTGCCAAAAAAAATCCAAATCAGCTTTCAGAAAGATGAACTGGAAAAAACAGATGCTGACAGATTATTGAAAAGAGGGGCTAACTTGTGTAATAACAGGGCTTCGCCACAGCTGTGAAGTAGAGCTAAGCAGTCAAAACTGACAGTTAAGCTGATGACTATGGACAGGGACGTTCAACAGCCTAACTGGCCACGGACAACTCCCAATTCTACCCTGCTCCGCTTCCCAGGCCCCTTGAAGACATCACTGTCTGTTATTAGAGGTAACTGGGTTCTTCCATCCTTAGCTCAGGCATGATGAAAGCTGCTGCTTTTTCTTTTTTATCTAAAGCAAAATCCTGTCAAACCGAAAGGAGTACTAAGCAGCACCGGGTGGGATCACCACTGTTGAAGATGCTGCGGTTCCAGGCAATGTGGACACACCTCACCTCACGTTCTACTTCTGTTCCTGCCAGCAGTGCTCCTAGATAGCATCTGCATCTCCACTGTCGGGGCTGAGCTCAGCATGGCCCCGTTGCACAGATGAGACTGGCTCAAAGCTAAGAGGCCTGCCTGGGGCTCAGAGCCAGGATGAGCGCTACAAGCCTTTTGTTTCCTAGATCATCATTTGTCCTGTAAACCCAGCATCCCCGTCATGTTCCCAAACACAAGAAAGGAAGAGGGCACCCAATCTCTTTCAAGATTGCAGACTTCACGTTTCTGTCCACGCCAAGCTGACAAGCAGCTCTGGAGAGCATGTAACACCACACACCCAGAGACAAATCCACCCTCACCATCAGGCCTTAACGCAGTGATGGGTGGAAGTTTATTCTTAAACTGCACAAATGCCATCTCTCTTGTCCTCACTTCTCACTGCCTGTCTACATCTGAGAAAACGGGATATCATTTACTCTCAGCTCTCTTCTAAGGAAGCCCGTAACAAAGAATCAAGACTAAATAGAGAAGGCTCTGGCTCTTTTGAGAAGTAGATGCTTAACATAACAAACAAAAAATGTCACTTCTAAGATAAAGCATTTATTTGAATGAATAGAAGGCTCATATCTAGCAGAGTAAACTAGCTAACTCCAAAAGGGCTGCCCACGCCTGTCCCATCTGTCCTTGCCAGAACATTTTCTCTCAACCAGACTTACCTGACACAAGCTGGTACCCATCACCTTCACCAAGAGGAAAAAGCAGGAATATTACTTAAAGAACATATTTTAGGACAAAAGTGATGCTGACATTGCCATACAGCCCGAAACCCAATGGCTCTGTCAAGTAGGGGGTTTACATGCATCTGTCCTCTGTGACCAAAATGAGCACCTATCACATTTGGATATCTATAAGATGTTTTCCAACATGAGAGCAAGGGTAGGGTAGCCATTAGTTTAGGGTAATTAGGAAGCTTTTTAAAAAGTTAATGCTTGCAGATTTATACAGCACAGAATACACAAAAGCAAAACAGTTTGTAAAGCTATTAGAAAGGGCATTTTTGATGAGTGATGGTGGTTTTCAGCAATACAGCTGGGTTCTCCGGCAGTCAATATAGATCCACGGTTCTCAAACAGAGCCAGTTTTGACACCCTGCCCCCTCCCTGCCCCGGGGACATTTGGCACTGTCTAGAGACATTTATGATTGTCACATTGAGGGGAAGGGGGGATGGGGCTACTGGCATCTAGGGAGAAGAGGCGAAGGATGCTGCTAAACACCCTACACTGCACAGGACAGCCCCCACCGGAGAAATACTGAGCCCAAGACGTCGGCAGTGCTGAGGCTGCCAAACTCTCATCTAGATCGAAGCTGAAATTCTGTCCCATTACATTAGGATTCATGTTCTTACATGCCAAGCAACTTGCCAAATTGTTTAAAAAATAAAAATACTTTTAACATTTAAGCATTCACTGTCCCTTCATCACCATCCAAATATCCTGTCACAACTCAAAAAATGAACATCTGTCTTCCAAACGCTGATTCCACTAACAATGGCAAATTTAAAACAAACAGAACGCCTTACATTTTACAAAACAACTTGGGAAAGGGCTACCCTGGGAACTTTCACATACTGGGGTTCTGGTCCCTCAAAGGGAATTACAGAAAGGTTCACGTTTGGGAATAAAGAGATAAATGCACTTGCTCTAACCAAAATAATTTGAATAGGGTGAGACTGAGACAAATAAAACAAACACCAAAGCCTGAGTTAATGATACCGAAAACCCACAAGGAATAAAGTAACCTCAACCATGTCTAACAACAGCCACACATTTAGAATTTTAATTCACATTTTACTTAGGGTAGCTTGGGTCAATTATGTTACTATAATGAAATTGTGCTGTTTACATTCAGAGCTTTGAGGCAATGGTACAGTGGTTTCTCCAGTTTTGTTTCTCAAACACAGGTATAGCACATGGTCTATCACTGCAGAGCTGCCTATACCCACCTTTTACTCATTAGATCCCAAGCTCCCCACTACCAACCACTAAATCAACTTTAATTTCTGAAATTTAACCCACTTTATAACCCCAAAAGAAACTAGGTCAAAAAAAAAAACAAAAAAAAAAAACACAAAAAACCCAACTATGTCACGAAAATCACAAACTTAACCCAATCCAAACTAAAACCATGCCTCTAAATGGCATTTCTAATGCTAAGAGTGACAGTGAGTGGCATTTGTAGCACTTGGTATTTAAACACTTTTAAAAGGGGACAAAAATGTGAAGCAGCATTTATTGACAGTTCTCTCCAAATAGCCCTTCCTTGATTCCTGCTGTTTCCCTGTTTTTTACAACACTCAGGTTCTTATCTTGGGAGACTGCAGAAAAACGAAAATCGGTATGTTATGTAAACGAGTGGGAAAGCGCCATCTGGCAGCAGAAACATCAAGGATACCACTGGAGGAGTTATGTGAAAACCTCCCATTATGTGAATGGCCTCTGGCATGAAGAGGGCCAAGGGTGATACACAGGTAAAAAATGCTCACTGGGGCCAAGAATTCTCCAGCTACCTGAAGATAATAAAAATAAAATAAAATAAAATAAATTCACTGAAAGACCCCATCTCAATGCAGAAGTGCAAAGAAAATGACACACAAGCAACCTAAGGAATGGGAAAAAACATTTGCAAACGGCATCTAATAAGGGGTGCATATCCAAAATATATAAGGAACTCAACAGCAAAAAAGAAAGAAAGAAAGAAAATAACCCAAATCAATAAATGGGCAAAGGACCTAAATAGACAGTTCTCCAAAGAAGATATATAAATGGCCAATAGGTACACGAAAAAATTCTCAATACCATTAATCATCAACGAAACGAAAATCAAAAGCGCAATGAAACATCACCTTATACCTCTTAAGATGGCTACTATCAAAAAGACAAGTGATAACAAGTGTTGGCGAGGGTGTGGAAAAAAGAGAGCTTCTGTATTGTTGTTAGGAAGCAAACTGGTACAGCCATTATGGAAAAAGTTAAAAACAGATCTATAGGTTGAGTATCCCTTTTCTGAAATGTTTGGGACCAGACATGTTTCGAATATCAAATTTTTTGGATTTTGGAATATTTGCATTTTACTTACTGGTTAAGCATCCCTCATCTGAAAATGTGCAATCGTCATGGTGACGCTCAAAAAGTTTCAGATTTTTGGAGCATTTCAAATTTTGGATGCTCAACCTGAATACAATCCAGCAATTGCACTTGTGGATATATATCCAAAGGAAATGAAATCAATGTTGATATTGAAGAGATACTCATGTTTGTCCCAGCATTATTCACTATAACCAAGAAATGGAAACAACCTAAATGTCTGTTGATGGATGGATGCATAGACAATGTGGTGTATAGATACATAATGGGGATACTATTCAGCCTTTAAAAAGAAGGAAACTCTGCCATTTGTGAGTGACAACATGCATGAACCTGGAGGATATTACGCTAAGTGAAATAAGTCAGAAATCAGAAACACAAATACTGCATGATCTCACTTATATGTATAATCTAAAAGAGTACAGTTCATAGAAGCAGAGAGTAGCCCGGTAGGGGTGGGGGGGATGCGATGTTAGTCAAAGGGTACAAAGTTTCATTTAAGCAAGACAAGTTCTAGTGATCTAAATGATCACACCACTGCATTCCAGCCTAGGCAACAGAGCGATAACCTCTCTCTTTAAAAAAAAAAAGTATTAATACTGACCCGTATGCTTGAAATTTGCTAAGAGGGTAGATCTTAAAGTGTTCTCGCCATACATGTACTCACACAAAGGGTAACTACGTGAAGTGATACGCTATGCGAGGTGATGGATATGTTAACCAGTTTGATCATGGTAATCATTTCCCAATGCATATGTTATACACCTTACATACAATTTCTATTTGTCAATGATACTCTAATAAAGCTGAAAAAATAAGAGAAAAAGACACATGAAAGCAAAATTGATGGGATGTACACAGGCAGGCACCAGGACTAAGAGTCAACCCCTGTGAGAGGGAGACAGTGCTCACACCCACCAGGATGGCTATAATCAAAAAGATGGACAGCAAGTGCTGGAGATGAAGTAGAGAAGCTGGAATTCTCATACACTGCTGCAGGAATGTAAAATGGTGCAACCGCTTTGGAAAACAGTTTAGCAGCTGCTCAGAAAGTTGAATACAAAGTTACCATATGACCCAGCAATTCTACTCTCAGGTCCAGACCAAAGAGAAAAGAAAACACGTCTACACAAAAACTTGTACACAAATGTTCACAGTAGCGTTATTCATAATAGACAACAAGTGGAAACTACCTAAATATCCATCAACTTACGAATGGATAAACAAATGTGGCATATCAATGAATGGAATATTATTTGTCAATAAAAAGGACTAATGTACTGGTGCATGCTACAACATGGATAAACATGCTAAGTAAAAGAAGCCAGATGCACAAGGCTACATATTATGTGATTCCATTTGTAAGAAATGTACAGAATAAACAGGTAAATCCAGAGATGGAAAGCAGACTGGGAGTGACCAGAGAGGGGGCATGGAGAATGAACAGTAATGAATAGTTCAATAGAATGAACAGTAATGAACAGTAATGAGCTTCTCTATGAAAGTGATAAAAATGTTCTAGAATTAGGCTATAGTGATGGCTGCACAACTTTGTGAATATACTAAAAACCATTAAATTGCATGCTCTGAAAGATGAATTTGATGATATGTGTATCACATCACAATTTTAGAATATAAACACAGAGGCGTAACTACTAAAATGGGGTAAAATCTACTCTCTGGAGCCTTTTTTCTCCTTCTGAAAAAAAGAGGTATAAATAATGCCTTGTTCCAAAGAATGAAGTAAAAATCATATGAAAATATGTGAGAAAACTGAAGTTAATAATGCTTCAGTAATTCATCTAATAACTAAAAAGCATGATGACCCAGAGGAACCCAGACACTGAGGCCAACTCTGCATTTGTCAGAAGCCTAGCTGTACTCTCAGTTTAAAAAAAAACCCAAATATAACCAAAGGAAAAAAAGGATGCATAAAATACTTCCTTGCAATATTGCTCCTTCTCTTTGGAAATTTAATAAAAGGGCTAGACTACTGCAATTTAAGTAAAGGGTATGCCACTAAATATAAGTTAGCAGAGCCAGAAGATCCATGTTTGTTGTAGCTATTCAGTCTTCTCCTCTGGGTAGCAGGATACGCATTATTCTCCTAGGGCAAATTTGTTTTATAATGAAACCTAAGGCTGGGTTACTGATGGGCTTTCCAGGGATTAACTGCATACTCATAAGAATAAGAGGCTAACTTCATCCTCTTAAACTTCACACACTACAATCCCATAGATAGTTGACAGCTATAGCCAAAGGAGAAAAATAATCCAACATTTTGCTAATCCTTAAACCAATCATCTCATGCAACAGTAGAGTCCTTTAGGTCTACAACTCAATCTCTTAGAGACAGAAAGGCTCCTACGGACACATCAGCGGTTTGTATTCACAGCCACCTCCTACACAGACATACATAGACAGACATCATAAAATACCCTAGACTTTTATTTCATACTAAGTTGTTTTAAAGTACAGAGAATTATAAATCTGTCTATGGAGCAGGAATATACAAATCTGACCAATAATCTGGAGTTGCATGAGCCGTGACAGAAGTTAAATTCATAAAGAACAATTTAGACTACATCCAAATAAGGGAGAAAGGAAAACAAGCTTGCCTAGATTAAACCCAAATTTCTTGAGCTCCTGAAGTTCACAGGCATTGCTATGGAAAATTGCTCAAATTTTCTTATACTCAACAGTATGCACTAAGGCTGCCATCCGAAATCTGGCATTTTCTGGATGGGTAGGACAATCCCCACTGGTCATCTGGCCGTCTCTTCTTTCTTTCCTCCCAACTTTATTACAATGATCCCTGTAACCTCTCAGTGCCAGCAAAGGCATTGTCTGCCTTCTTTATGTTAAGGAACCCAATGATGTTCCATCCTCACATTTTTGCTCTAAATTCTGTCTCCATCTGTTTCTAAAACTTAACTTTTTCTGTTCAGTTTTGAACTTTTAAGTCTGTGCATCACATGCTAAAAGGCAGTGCTTTTCCACTGCTGTGTCCTTATTAAAAGTCATTCACGCACGACAACTTAATGGCAGGAGCAGAGCATCTGGTTAGGTTTAATCTCAAACACCCACATCCATGTAACCACTAGAAAAGACAAAGGAGGGGGTGACCTGCTGTTTAGACCAACCACTCCCCACGAGGGCTTGGCCAACTGGACCCACAGATCTGCTACAGGTCTGTCAAGAAACCAGGCAGACAAAAACTGCAGTGCAAGGAGTCAAGACCACATGCTCAGTGAAGGCTGTCAGCCAAGGTCTTATCCCCACAAAAGCTGTGCCGGTAGATGGCATTACCATTTACAGATGGCGACACTGATAGAGTTTGACTGTACGGGGTCACAAAGCTGATAAATGGCAGCCAAGTGTCCTACCCGAGTCCATCTGATCCTAGGCATTGTCCAAGGTAACACAATGCAAACGCTCTTACATGATTACCACAAACACCATGAAGTTGGGCGACAGGTAGTTAGAAATAACATACACAACTAGGCAATTGTTTTCTCTAAAAAAGAAAATTTCATTTAACTAATTTTTTTTTTTAAACTATCCACTCAAACAGCAACCATCCCTCAGGGAATGGGGGGAAAGTGACTGATAAGAAGCATAAGGGAACTTGCTGGGGGTGACGGAATCCACCTGTGTCTTGTGGAGTGCGGGTTCCTGGATGTATGCAGGTGTCAAAAGTGATCACGTTGTACATTTAAGATCTCTGTATTTCACTACATAAAATAAATCACTTGAGAAAAATAAATCTTTGTGTATACAAATATGTATCTATAGCTATACAGGGATACAGATACAGACATGGGATATATATTTATTCTTTGCGGTGTAAACCTAATGAACCAATTATTTGGAATCCCAATCTCAACTAAAATCAATTATTTAGTATCTATCAGAGAAAGCAGAAGAGAGCTTTAGTTCCAAACTCTACAAATAATAAAGTGGGGAACGGTCTTGACAAATCTTTCAGTTAATTCTCTCTACGTTCAGGTAGCCATTCCACAAATAAGATGTTACAACATTGAATGACCAATTTTGTTTTGATCATTCTTAAGAGAATTCCAAATTAAAAAAAAAAAAAGATCTTTCAAGGAATGTTGCTTAAAGCGTAAAGTCAATACTGATCTAAAAACTCAAGGTCCCAAATGAGTAAGTTCCACAATGCAACTTGTTTTCCGACACCTAAGTGAGCTGTGTGTCAAGACACCTAAGTGAGCTGTGTGTCAAACCAAACAAACCCAGTGCCTATTAAGATGTCTGCACTATTAATTATCTTTTTAATTGCTACAAGAACACAACGCGTTTAATGGAAAAAGAGCTGGTGAAAAGCAAAATACAGAAAGTAGGGTTGCAGGTATTATTCTGCCAGTCATTGAATTTGCTATCAGTCAAAAAGCTATTTAAAAAAAAAAAAGGTCAAACAAAAATATTTCAATAGTTTCTCCAAATATCAAATATCTGAGCTTATCTTTCTTAAATATCAGTACTCTATGTCTTACATAGAAGGCAGGTGCTGTGGTGGGAAATAATCAAAATTAGGTATTTTCTATCAGATATGAGAACTACAGTTTCTATGCTAGTGAGAAATGGTCACCATTACTCCACTCGACAAGGATGGAAAAAAATATAACCTCTCTCTTCCTCCTCAAAGAGCACCCACAGGCCCAGGACACACCACCTTGAGCTTATCCAGAAGCTCATGTCCTTGAGAAGACTTAACTTTTTCCAGGTTTGCTAAAAAGAAATATCTTTAGCCCTGTCAAGCAAGTAAGCTCCTTGATTGTACCTTAAAGGGAATGAGTGTTTCGGCTCATTTGCATTTTAAAGGGTACTCTTTCATGATCTTTCACACTTGTAATAGATGTCTAAACCGTTAAATTACTATTTCTTTTCTTAGCCTGAAAGTCGATGCAGACTAAGAGCATGGCCTCTCCCATTGTTCTCTACCCTAAGTCGGTCCCTGAACAATACTGACAGCTGCTATCAAACCAGGCTGCATTTGCTCTGCGAGCAGCTGCTGCTTGTAGGAACAGACAGTCTCCCGGTACCTCCTCCCCTCTGGGGAGACAGGTTGACACACTGCATGTTCAATGAAGGGGTGCAAAGGTCCACTGAATTGTCAACCCAATTTTATGCTACTTCGATTTTCCAGGACGCACACAATTCCTTTCAAGCAAAAATCAAGCATATGCCAGAGCATGAAACTTATGGTGCGGGATAATTATTGATCACTACAGACTTGAAAAGAGCCTTCTGACATAAATTAATATACTGATCCAAAAATTACAATGATAAGCACTGCACATGCCAGTATGGTGAAGACATGCAATGGGCGTAAGTCACGCGTTGGGCCCAGTTCACCAATTTGGGTGACTGATGCCACACTCTCCATAGCTCATCTGCGTTCGTAATCTCAACAGCATTTTTCCTGGACTAAAGCCATTCATAAAATTAGAGATTCATCTGCCCTTCTAAAACAACCACTATTTTTATTTTCTGATTTAGCTTAAAACGGGTATTACTTATACACATCTGGTTAATACAATTTCCTCCTTTCCAAAGTGTGGGTCCAAAGAAGATTGACAAGGGCTGGGCAGTGCCTTAGAGAATTTAAACGTGAGCGCTTTACCATCAAGAAATTATATGTAAAAATTTAGAGCCTATCAGAAAACAAACATGTTCCACAAAGTTTAACTGGGTACTTGAGAACTGCTTTGCATATCTTTTCTTTTAATCAAAACAGGCTTTTCCATCCTCACTCATTTGGGTGAAAAAATTCTGTGCTGGAGCTACAAGTACAATTCACTATTAGTCTTTGCTAATCAAACACGGTACATGTGAAAGTACCAGTGAATATTTGATTTGATCTCTGAAATAAAGCAATTCATTACACAAGAAAAAGGTACAGAAGGCAGCAGACAAATGCAGATGTAATTGTGTTTTTTGTTGAATGTGATTAGAGAGCCCACTAAGTAACAGTCAAAAATGTGATACTGAAGGGGGAGAAAGGCAGAGCCTGGACCTGGGGCGGGGAGCAGGAGGGAGAACTGTTTATGCAGAGCTAAGCTGTCAAGTGTAATAAAGCAGCTTGAATAAAATTTAAGCTGAAAATCCACTGAAGCTCCCCATTTCAGGGAGGAAAAAGCTATTAAAAGGAAATGAAGGTCACCCTCCCAGTTTATTTCACCTAATTGACTGCCAATAGCTTAGCACAGACAACCCAACTGCAGATCTGCAATTGAGAAACTGATGAAAGGAGAGTTTTCAAGCTGAGACTCATTCTTTAATCCTCCTTGGCTCTTATGTTTTTTCTCCATCTCCAGTTGGGATGTAATTTTAAGCCCTGATGGATTAACTGGTTCCATTGTCTGTGGCCGTCATTGGACTATGGCACTCTTAATCCGTACAGCAGCATGTCTAATTATCATTACAAAGTGTCTGAGGGAACTATAAAGACCAGCAGGGCATCTTCTCACAAGCAATTAACATAAATTGATAAATGAGTGATTTGAATCTGCTCAAGGCACTCACATATGAATAAAATCAGAAAGGACGGTCCCTTGTTTCAGCTACTTTTTTCACTTGGTCTGGAAGGGGCAGAACACATGAGAACCATCCCGGGTCCTGCAGTGGTCGGGGTGGGGCGATGAACTCACGCAGGGGGTGGAATGCACGGTTCACCGGGTCCCCTAATGCAGAGCAAATGACTTGTGATTGATAACCAGTCACCAGCACGGAGCACTGACTGAACTCAACGGAGGAGAGCAAGAGCCCCGGCGAAAGGCTAGAGAGCACCAGGGCAGACAATTAACACTTCTTCCTCAGCAAGAGAGCGCTCTTTTCATTGGTGTGCCACTGAAAAATTCATGAAAGAGGCACGAGAAAGAGGAAGAGCAAACAGTTATATAGGTTCGAATACCCTAGAAAGCAAAAGGCAAAAGCAAAGATCGCTAAATGAAATGATAATTCAGAGATCTGTCTTGACCTCACTGTGATCTCACGTTATAAGACAGAGGTAAGGAAAGTATTTAAAACTCTAAAGCTTTTACTTGACTAATGGAGCAAGGGTAGTTTAGGTGACACAGGACAAACTACATTTATTTTCCCATTTAAAAGTAGATTTAGGGCCAGGTACACTGGCATGCACCTGTAGTCCCAGCTACTCAGGAGGGCTGGGGCAGGAGGATCCCTTGAGCCCAGTAGTTCAAGGCCAATCTGGGTAACATGGTGAGACCACATCTCTTTAAAAAAATTTTTTTTAATCAACTAGTTAAAAGTGTATTTATTTTTCTTCCCCTCCTAAAATGCTTTTTCTTTCAACTTTCTTATGCTAAGCCCTCTTCCTCTACACAACTCAGCACATCCCGACCCCTCCACCCTTATCAAATAGGTCAACGTTAAGCTACACAAAATTATATATGTATATATATATATATATATATATATTAAGCCATCAAATTAATAAGAAATGAAAGCTGGTTATACACACTGTAGGAGGTAGACCTGGTAGGCCACGTACCCCGATGATGGCATTCAACTCTGCCATGGTCACCTGTTTGGCACGTTCGACAGCCTGGGCCACTTGTTGTTGATGCTTTGAAAATAAGGAGAAGAAAAGGTGTTAGCAACAGCTGAGAACTTCATTGTACATTCTAACAACATCACAAAGACAAATGCAAAGCAGGTTGAAGTACAAGAGTTTAAATTAGTAGTTTCTCAATCTCACATTATTTCACAGAACACCAGGAGAAGGAAAACAGTGGTGCTACCCTGTATTCCTGAACAACACCAGTCACTACTTAACTTGGGACAATAATGGCTCAGAATAATAGAAAGCCAAAAGGGACATCAAGAATAATAACTTGGGGCCTTACGAAATAAACAGAATGGGACTGGGAAGATCACTCTGGTTTGCAGAAGGGGTTTGCAACGGTAAGTTTGGGCATAAGTTTACAGAAATTTTAAAGCACCCATTTCAACACTTAAAATTTAGACATTAAATCTGCAATCACTTCTCTGATTAACAAATCTTGACCCACAAGCGGTTTCCTGAAACTCTTGAGAATTCCTCTTGTTCTTTTAACCTTTTGATTTTTTTTTACTCTCCACAGGGGAAAGGAAGGACCCCACCCTCAGTTCAAAAGATGGAAACTCACCCTGTACACCTCCCAACTCCACCCACAAACAGAAACAAAGCCACAGGTTTACTTTGGGAGGCATGAGAGTGGAGCACAGAGACCTGGATCACTAAAGTCTAACAAACAACTAGATTCAAAAGGCCAACAAATCTATATCATAACATGAGACAAAAGTCATGCTGGAAGAGGCTGCTACAACAGCAGAGATGGTGACGGTCCAGCACGGAGCAACAAATGCCGACTAGAACAGACACCCAGCGTTCTGACTCCCTGTTCAATAAGCTTTCACCTGCCTCAAGACACATTCGCATTGTGCACACTCACAATACATTATAGCATTTATTAGCTTGTATCCAAAAGGAAGGTAAACCTTTCAAGGCAAAACTAAAATATAACAGTCTTGAGTCAATTTCATATAAAGCGCTTTTCCCCCACAAAATACTAAGGTTAAACCTCTATGACTCTGTAACTACATATAATGGCTTACATACACACCTGACTCAGTTAACATAATGTGAATTCTTATTTTGGACCATTATCATCTACCCCCTCCATGGACAGCATTAAGTCAACCAAATTGATATACAAGGACAAAACAAATAACTGCTTCCATGGTAAAGTCAACCCCAACAGAACCACTTTTAAAAGTCAGTACGAGAATAGCTCTCTACTTAAATATAAAGGACACCTGAATCATCAGTAGCCATCGAGCTTATACTACTCAAAGCAAGAGAAAGCTTTATGTTTGATAGCCGTTTTGCAGTTTTCCACAGAAAAAAATTAATTTGGGAGTTAAGCTATTGTCGCCACTTTTACAGTGCGCCCTCAGATGTGTTGGATAGACTAGCAGGGGGTGTACACACTTCAGCTATAACAGATGTTCTTCACACTTGTTCCTTGTGATAAAATTAACATCTTAAAACTAGCTAATTTGCAAACAGAGAAGCAACATAATTGCACTTTAACAGCTGAACGGTTTTACTTACTTCCTGAGACAGAAATGGGATGACTTGTGCACAAATCGTATTCAATCTCTTGGCGATTTCAGTCTATAAAGACAAAGCCACACAAATGTTTAGAATACTTCACAATCAGTTCAGAAAGGTAAAACTTCATGCCTCCAACACCGTAGTCCTCCTCTACCTACTCTGGAAGGCATACAGTCGTTTCCCCAGGTTACGTTACTAATATTTATCTTGAGATAAACAGTAGATATCAATCCCACTTGCAAAGTCAGGCACAACTGCATGGTTTATTGCTCACTTAATAACAGATAATGAGTAGTTTAATGGAGTTGGAAAATCTGTGTGGTATAAAGCTATATGATCATTTAATTTGGTGACTGTTAGATTTTTTCCAATGATGGAACACCATGGCACATCTATGTGGTTAAAGCAAGTTCATTCAAACTGGAATCAGAAGCCACTGGAGCCACACAGCAGTGTCACAGCAGCCCAGCTTCCAAAGATGAGGCCTAAGGTGACAGGGCAGAAGAAAGGGACCCACCAACCTTCTTCCCACTTTTGCACAACTGAAACGGGATTTTAATGTTAGTAGCCTTCATTAAGTCTCAAAATTTCAAATAAACAAACAAAACATTACTAAAAATACTTGAGTCTAGAGTGATGGTCAAATCCCAATATCTGGAAATTTTACCACAATTCAGCATTAAATGCAAAGACCTCACTGACAGGGCCCATGGGTCAGCTGAACACAGCAAAAGGCGTCTTCACACAGTGTCACAAGCTGTTTTAAAGAAAGCAGGAAAAAATTCTTGCTCGGCTCCACATGCACAGCAGTTCTTCTACTATAAGGGACACACTAGCAAGAGAGGGAACATAGGGTTCTCTGCTCCCAGCCTAGAGGAGGATCCACCTGGCCACCTCCAACATCTGGTAAAGCCACTCTGCTTTCCTCCAACTCTGAAGAACCAGTTCTTTTTTTTTTTTTTTTTTAAAGGAAAAAAAAAAAGTCATCTGTAAAGAGGCCTAGCATTGACCTTATTTATTTCATCATGTTCTGCCAATGCTTACTAAATGCCACCTCTACTACTGAATTGGGCAATGAAAATGATCACGAGGAGAAGAAAATTAAAAAGCATGCAGTCCATGCCCTTGAGAAATAGAGAATGGAATAAGCATGATAAACTAGAAACCCCAGGAACTTTACAATCAAGGATATAAAAAATAACCTCCTTTTGTCCTCTAAGATGACTCCGGTTAACTAAGCAGGAAAGTCTTGGTTTTACGGGCTGGACGTAGGCCAGCCTAACCTAATTCTCCCTGACCACCAATGAGACAGAGTTACACACCATGCCATGGAAAACGTACTAGAAGAAGGAGAGATGACTGATACGGAGAGCAAACCCATACATGACCTTGCTTTAGCCAACGAGGCAAACAGATACATGCAAAATGTATGCAGCTGTACCAGGTACCAAAACAGAGCTGGGTCAGCTCTACCCAGTTCATTTGCTCACAGCCACCCACTCACACTAACTCGAGATCATGCCTCTCCTCGAAAGCACAAGCGTCATCTGCAACAGGGTTCTGCACTGTGTACCAGGGTGCATGTAAAGCAGGGATGCCTTTCGTGGACTCCTGCGTAGGTCCCTGCTCCCTACCCGCTGCCTACCATACATTCCAACAGCATTCTATACTTTCCTTTCTCCAAAATTCACACTTAAGGTTTTCCAATTTTAAAAATCATACATGCTCACACTGAGCACACACACATACACAGATGTATACAGACAGACAAATAGAAAACAATGTTAACACCAAGTCCGTCGCCCAAGGATAAGCCTGGGTAACACACTGGTGATTCTGGGACACCACCATTCCAGGATCTCACTATACGTGCAGAAGACCAGCAACAGAGAGACATGCTTTAATACCCAAGGGTCCTATCATATACACTGCCTTTCCATAATTTGTTTTCCACTCAAAAAATGTGTCGTGGACACCCTCCCAGTCAATAAATATCTGTATTAGTAACTACATCAACATATTCCACCATATAGGCATATAGATGTTTAAGCACCCCTGGCATCAGTAGATATTTAGGTTTCATCTAATTTTCCTCAATTACAAAC
Source organism: Indri indri (assembly GCA_004363605.1). Classification (NCBI taxonomy): domain Eukaryota; kingdom Metazoa; phylum Chordata; class Mammalia; order Primates; family Indriidae; genus Indri; species Indri indri. Next base: position 17,128 of record RJWJ010019137.1, read on the forward strand.
TCTGTGTCAAATAACCCTCCACACAGATCTCTAAAATGAATCCCTAAAAGTGAAACTGCTGGGTCAGTGTGTGCATATTTTAAATCGTAATGCAGGATGCCAAAGTGCCCAGCAGGAAAGCTGTACCAATTCACACTGTTGCCAGTCTAGGAGGGCACCTGTTCTCCCAGCCAGTGTCAATATTGGGTTTTGTTGACTTTTTTTTTTTAATTTTCATCCATCTAATAGATTAAAAAATGATCTCATTTTTATTTGCACTCCTTGGATTCTTCCTGAAGTTAAATATTTTTTTCATATATTTATTGGCCCACTGTATGTTTCCTTTCTCCACTTTTTCATTCATGTTTCATCATTTTTGTCTTTTGGTAGTAGTTCTTTACATAACACAATTATTAACCCTTTATCACAGTTTGCCCAGCCCAGCTTGCCACTTGTCTTGCTATATAAAACTGTATTGTTTCTTGCTGTATAAAACTAAGTTTTTATTCAGTCAAAAAAAAAAAACAAATTTTCTTCCTATGCTCCTGGCCTTTGGGTAAGGATTAGAACACGCCAAGATTATAAAAGCCATGCTTAATTTTCTTCTAGTGCTGCTATGGTTATATTCTTTAACACTTAATTACTTGATCTAGCTGGAATTCATTTAAGAAGATGTCCTCATCTTTAATAACAACAACTCTATTATTACACAGAATGGCATCAAGGTAAAATCGAGCATTGTCAGAGAACAGTTAAGACCCAGTCTCAACGGAAAGAGCTTGTTTGTAAACCTTTAATAACACAAAATTATCAAAACAAGAGTACAGATGAAAGCAAAGACGATACAGTAATCCCCTTGTATCTATGGGAGACTGGCTCCAGAAACCCCCAAGGATATAAAAATCTACAGATGCTCAAGCTCCTTATGTAAAATGGCATAGTATTTGTGTATAACTTACATGCATCTTCTCAAATACTTTATCTCGATTACTTTTAATGCCTTATAATACAATGTAAATGCTACATAAACAGTTGTCATATTGGTACTATTTCGGGAATAATGACAAGAAAAAAAGTCTATGTTCAGTATTTTTTGATCCGTGGTTGGCTGACTACACAGGTGCAGAACCCACAGATACAGAGGGCCGACTGTACCGTGTAAGTTGGGTTAGGCTAAGACTGAAACAGGAGGAAGAAAAGTTAGAGCTCAAAGCTCATAGTGATAAAGAAGCATCAAAAGCCATACCATATGTTCTAGAAATTCTAAATAAAGGGTCTGGAGAAGAAATGCAAATTGGAGCAATACTCCCTCTGCCAGGTCTCTAAACCCTAACCTTGAACAATACCCTGAGAAGTGAGCTTGATTTCTGAACCAGAAAACCTAAATTCAAGTCTCGCCTCTTCTACTTACAAACTGGTTTAACCTGGACAAGGCCCTGAAATTCTCTGAGCTGCACGATGTCCACAAGAACAACCTATCACCTGGCAGTGCGAGGACGCAGAGTTCGCCCGGCAGTGCTTTGTGGATTCTAAAGCATCACCACCCACTTCCCAGGAGGACTTCGTGAACATTTTCCCTGCCGCCTAAAATAGTATAAATGGCAGCAGCACGAAAAATGGCAATAACTCTTAGTACTATCTCTTGCTTCAACACAAGGGCATTCTGGTAAGATTCTTACTGTAGCACCGATTAACAAATAGTAGTGTCTTCACCCAGGCTTCCATTCCTGATCAGAGACCGCTGGCCGGGTAACCTGGATATTGGACGCCCCCACCTTCCACCACTTCTGAAGGCTAGACGATAACTGCAGTGAAAACACTGTGAGCTCACTGTATCTTCCACCTAGAATCATTTTCCTGCTCAAAGATGAAGGCATATTTGGTACCTGCTAAATAATTTATAAATAAACTTTCCCTGTGCCTGGAATTTTGGCACTGTATAAAGAACAATAAATCAGCATATTCAAGAGCTATCCCCAAACCAAACCTGCACGGAAGCCTCCACCCAGAAATTTAAGCAGCTGGATGAAGGGCCTAGCAACACCAAGCCTGACTCCATGGACAGCCACCACTCCCTAAGGCAGAAGGAAGAAGTCCAAATGACCTGTCTAGAACAATCTTTTATTCTCCTGATCCTTTCCAACTCTCCTCACTGATTTGGATATGGTTAATAGTTGGCCTTTATAATCCAAAAATTTGGGTAAACTAGTACTAGGTGTCCTAAGTCATTTCAACTGCTGCGTCCCAGGTCTCTTATCTGAGTAAGAGAAACACCACCAATCTATAGAGTTTCATCAAAATCAAGTAAGTTGGTATGTAAGCGAAAGGTATGCTATTCCAAAATGCTATACAAATATAAGTGATCTTCCTAATCCTTCAAGGCCTACCTGAAATCCACTTAGAAGCTGTCTTTCCCTGTCGAACACCAATAAACACACTCTTCTCTAGGCCCTTCAAGATCCTCCAGTGCACTTACTGTCATTTGGCAAACTCAACTTATATGCTTAAAAATCACATGTCACATAAAGCTTCCATACACTTTCTTGACAGCTGTCTGCACAGTCTTCTCAACACAAGACGAGAAGCATCAGGAGAATAAGACTCCTACTAAATACAGATCCCCCCTGAAACTGATCCCAGGACACATATTCAAAATACTTTCAAAGTCATGCTTCACTGAACTAAAACTGATCTCTATGTACCCCTGAACTGTTACTGAGCAGTGCTAGAAAAAGGTCCTGTTTACGAAACTAAATCATATGTTAGCAGGCGTAAGACTCATGTACATGTATACTTTAACTGAGCTAAAATATGGCCAAATACCTCAAGGACCAGCAATTAATCAAAGCCTGGTGTACCTGGCAGGGCTTTTAAATTCAAGGTATGTTTTTCTGGGCATCTGAACTTGGAGTTTACAGATTTTATGATCCCTAAGCTTGTCTTGCCACCTTTTCATACTCCTCACACCTTGTCTAATTACAATATTGAAGAGTCCACTCCTCAATGTCCACCTGCACACTTCCCCACTACACACAAAGTAATGCATAATGAGTGTTTGAAGCTCAAAACAGGGAAAGGACTGCTTAAGAGTAATTGCCCATCAGTCTCAAAGCAATCCAATGGCACCTTGCCCAAAGTCAGCTTAGGGAGGGGAAACTCCGCCAGCATTAAATTGCAAATTGATGGATCATAAAAAATGGTGCTCATGCTGAAGGCTGGCAAACTGATCTTTTGGTTTCTCTGAACCAAGCGGGAAGCCAAGATAAAGACACAGTGGAGTGTTGGTAAGAAGCGTCTGGCAACAGACAAACGGGCAAGAACATGAAAACAAAGCACACAAAGGAAATAAATAGATCACCTCTAAATCCCTTTCTGACCAGAAGTTTCTGAGTCTGTGAAATGACAACCTTAAATACAGAAAAAAGTTCAACCTCACCAGCAACCAAATGAAATGCGAATTTTGTTGTAAGTAAGGTGGGACATTCAGAACTGGTTAAGGTAGTTTAAAAAAAAAAATTAATAACCTCCAATGATGATGAATCCTTGGGGAAACTGGAACAATCGTAAGCGACTGATGACAGAGTAAATTGGTACAGTTGTCTTGGAAAGCAACTGGGCAATGTGTTTCAATAGCATGAAATCATTCAAATCCTATGGTAAGGCTTCCCACAACTAAAAATTTATCCTAAGGAAATAGTTCAAATGAAAAGCATTCCATGCATGAAGCTGTTCACTGCAGCACTGGTTTCAAAGCAAAAGAGAAAAAGCCAGGTGATAAAGATGTAACAGCAATTCAACACATCACAACCATCTGCCCAGTTTTTGAAAAACTTATTGTTTGCTCTCCCGATAAATCAGGTGTCTAATACTAGGAGAACTTAAATACACTACACCAGCCCACAGGCATGGTAAGTAACCATTAAAGTCATATTTATGATAATGATGCCAAAACATCCAACACATTTGCTAGATGAAGTAGGAGGGAAAGAACAAAGAAAGATGAGGTGTTAGTGTCCCTGTGGTTTTTTTTGTTTTTTAAACATCATGCATGTGGCCAAGCACTGTAAGCTGATACCCAAAACAAAAACAGTGATTATGCTGAGATGGTAGGGTTATCGGTGACCTCTTCTCCGTTCCAGTAACCTTATGAACACTGCCCTTGATTTCTTGTTTAAATTCATTATTAAATTGGGAAAAGAGAGAAGAGTGGTCAGGCCCACCATGCCTGCGAACCCAGGATCCATTTGGGTACCCAGCCCTCTTAAAACCTTTACATCACATACAGAGAAGCAGCTGCCTAAAGGAAATGATTTGCCCAAGATCATAAAGCCAGATTAGAATCCATGTTCCCTGCCTAGTCCTTTCTCTTGGAAGGAGAAGTATGGAATTGGGACATACTCAAGACCAGAAACGGAGCTGACAAACTCAGCCCCGACTGCAAAGCAATACAGTTGAGTGGCCATACAGCCCACACAGGACTGCGACAGCCACAGGGACAAGGCCATGCCATCCTTTAGCCAACAACGGCAGTACAAAACGGGGCCCTGGTTTGTCAATGACGGGGTCACTGTACCCTTGCTACTCTGGCAAAGCTCTGCACTAAAGAATAGGCATTTGATAAGGGACTTCAATTAGAAATCGCAAACCTTAAACAAATGAGTTGCAGCCAAACTCACTTTAGTGTTCTCCTTTTATAGGCAGAGAATTAAGCGTCAACCCTAACATCAGACCATCTAGCCCACCAGTAGAGCAAAATCCATAAAACCACCTCCAGTTTCGGAACATGACATCTGCTAAACCTAAAGGATATTAGAAATGTATATGTATAAAAACTATACCAAAGATGATAAACACAAAACACTGCAAATAATCTTCCAGTACTCCCTTCCCCTTTACAGGAGAAGAAACGTTCTTTTCCGAGGCCGCCTTCAAAATATTTGCAACTCACAGACTCACTCTCTCTCTCATAGAGCCTTGCTCACCAATTTGCTCATGAAAAGGTAAATTTATCTTCAATTACAATGTATCAGAGTAGCTTTGGTTTAAAAATCTGATAACGTGGCTAAAACAACTAATCACATTTTGGGGAATCCAAATTAAAATAATGTGGGGTATCTTTAAGTCGAGGTGAGAATGGTTAATGAGGTTTTCAGTGGTGCTCAAACTTGAGTGTGCGCTGGGATCACCTGAAGGGCTTGTGAAAACACAGACAGCTGGACCTCTGCCCCAGAGCTTCTGAAAGAGGAGGTCTAGGCCTAAGAATCTGCATTTCTAACAAGCGCGCAGGTGATCCTGAGGCTCCGCACTTTGAGAACCACTGCTGCCTATTATCACAGCATCTGCTGCTCAGCGCCCGCCAGGCCCTGACGTGTACTCTCTAATCTTCATGCGGACACCAGGTCCCCTGTGAGAATGAACTAAAAGGTTAAAATAACTTGCCTACGGTCAGAACAAGCTAGTGGAGAAGAGGTCAGGCCTGCCTGTCTCCGAAGCCTTGCAACAACAGGAGGGTCACCTTCTCCACACATTTTTTACCAAACACTGAGGCAGGAACACGAACCGGGGGTGGAGGAACACATTTGTCTCCTGTGGAAAACCTCAAACAATATTCATTTAAATTATTCCACCCATGGCAATGTCATCTCATCCCTTCTTAAAACCTATGATTAAAACAAAACAAAGAGTACCAGATGACAGAAACCCTTTAGAGGCTCAACTAATCAGAACATAAGTCACCAATTACTGGCAGATAATAACTTTTATGTTGCATCTCCCTCTCATTTGGCAGCTCCTGCAGCATTCTCAATCTGAGCTCTTTCCAACTGGGCCCAGACTCTGTCCTTTCACTGCTCATCTTTCACACTCACAGATTCTCTGAAAACAAGGAGGGGTTAAAAGAATGGAAGGAAAAAAAAAACAGGAAAGGCTGCTCAGGCAGAGATAGCAACACTAATTGCTCCCATTCTCTGGCTCCTCGTGAGGCAGATTGCAGAGGCCTGCATCTCCAGAGAAGGCTCTCCTATCTTCGAGGCAGCTCTCAGCAGAGCAACTCAAGTGCCCTTAATTGTTTATGTTCTTAATGCAGAGCCTCTTGAATGCATTCATTTTTAATAGCAGGCTTGAGTGTGGGGCCCATCAAAGAATGACAAAGCAACTCTATTCATTGGTTCTCCTTCCTGCAATGATGGTCTTTTGATTTATTTGCAAATGACAAGCTTGCCAGGCCCCACTTGAGAGCTGCCCTCATTTTTTTTTTTTTTAAAGAATTCAGTTGCATTTTCCAAGACGAAGTTGAGTCTACAATGCTGTGTATTTGTGTAAATTTTTCCCCCTTCAGTTCTTTCTAATTAATGACTTAAATGTTTTGACCCAACTGTTGCCAAGCAGAGCATTTGGGCTTTAATTTGTCATTTTGGTAAAGATGCGTCTTTGACAAAAGCATCGCAGCTGTTTCAGTTCCTAAATAGCACACTTCCATTATTCAGAAACCCTTGTTATATGGAGTTCAGAAAGGGCCTGTTCACAGGAAATCGTATTGACTTGTCCCAGGATGGAAAAAGGACAGTTTTGGTGGCCTTAAAGGAAAACGCACTCCGTGAGCCAAAGAAGGTTTTCAAGACAGACTCTGCAGCATGAATCACAGAACATCACCATGAAGTCATCACCTATTGTTCTCTGGTGGAAAGAAAAAGCACACCTCTTCCCTGGAACACACCCCAAGCAATCCTACACCTTTAACCCTCTTCACAGATCTTAGTTATTAGGGAGCTCATGAGAAATTAGATAATACCATACAATAGCAAGATTAGTGGGAGGAAAAGCAGACTACATTATCATCATCACTGGATGAAGGTTAAAATTACAATTGTGAAACTAAAATATGCCTATGTAAAGACAAAGACTGCATGAAAATCTGCAAAAATCAATTTACCTCTGTCTTCCTTAACACACTGAAATCTTCAGTCAGTCCAGATGGAAGGGAAAGGAACTTCCTGCTTCAGGTGACCATGGGCCAGTGATTCCCTAATTTTAAAAGCACGCTACAGCTGAATGACCCACACCATACACGAAAATAAACAATAACGGCTGGGCAACTTCTTAGGGAAAGCAGCTACTGCTTGAGGAGATCTAGGCCATCAATGCCACATAATGGCTGCCAGTTTGATAAATGTACGTGTTCGTAAGGCCCCAGGGCAAAGCCATCACTAGACCCCCAAACTCAGTGCCGAAATCTTAGTTGGAAAGTCCCAGCCCCTGAGTTGTATCTCTGCTCCCCCCAGGCTGAGCTGTTGGCAAGAGGTGGTCCTCTGGGAAGGAAGAGAAGGTTCCTGCCCTTCCCAGATGGAACCTGGAATTCTCCTTTCAATCAACAACATATGTGCCAAGAAACCTGCAAAGCTCCAGAATTTACTTTCGAGTAGTCAGAAGAAAGATTGAAGGGAGGGCTTCTATTTCAAAAAGGGCACCAGACGCTGCCTTAGGACAGTGCACTGTGTATCCTGGAAGCTGGGGGAGGGGCCGGAATCCAAGGCTGGGAGCCACTGAGGCAGTCAACAGTTAACAGTCACAGTTAATAGTCAAGAAAAAATTTGTTTTCTCAGAAGCATCTGAGTCATGATTAAAATGAAATCTGGGATGCTGGCTAAAATTTTCAAAGTATAACCTTTTGGAAAAGCTTATTTTAAGTATTTACAAGGATCCTAGATGACAGACGTCATGGTGCACAGACTCATCAAATATCGACTCTGCTATGCATGTGGAGGCAAACTGGAATAAATACAATTACTTCTTGCCAAAAACAACCCCAATCACTGCATTGTAATACAATCCACAGAGAAATCTAAGCAAGAGAGAAATAATCACCATTCCTCCAGGATAACAATCAACCTACTTTCTGGAGAAAAAAGTGTGTTGTAGGAGAGAATCTATTTAGGGTTACAGGGACTGACCAAAAATACACATAATTAAAAGTATGCCACCTGGGCGCAGTGGCACGTGCCTGTAATCCTAGCTACCAGGGAGGCTGAGGCAGGGGGATCACTTGAGCTCGGGAGTTGGAAGCCTGCCTGGGCCATACAGCAAGACCCTATTCTCTTAAAAAAAAAAAAAAAAAAAAGTTTGCCAAAGAAAAAACCTTCAGTCCACTTACGCTCAATCACATTAATTTATAATTTTAAAATTACACAGATTACAATGTTGTCTAAGTATATGTATACTGGAGAACTGTTAAATAAAATAAGGGGAGAACAAACAAAGGTAATAAAAGAATAATAAACCAGGGGCCACCGGAAGTTACCACTCCTATAATTCACAAGTTATTTTCAAGTGGACAAATCAATTTATGTGCTCGTGTGTTTTTAGAAAACATCCTAGATATCTTCCATTAATTATGTGGGTTCCAGGACATGTCAATTCTCGTTTCCCAGAGCACCAGAAACCAAATTTAACCCACGTATTCTGTTACACTGGTCTGCACTTGTGCTGTTCCCACAGGGCTGGGCTGGCTCAATAATGCCGCGCTCCTTCTGGAAGAACAGAATAGACTTCCTGCCATTTGGACTGTGAAACACAGTAATCCACCAGGGGATAAAGGTCAATGTTGCACTTTTGGTCATTACTGAATCATTTGAGATGATCTGTGGTGAGGATGAGAGGAAAATCGAAGGCTGTGAGAACGCTGCAAATGGCTTGACCTCAGACCAATTTTCATCTCCATTTGTCTAACAGACATGTGCATAAAAAGCCCTCCCTCCTTCTGGGCCATTCGGCTATTTTCAAATCCGTGGCACAAGCCAGAAACCAGTTAAACAATATATTAACAAGGGGAAATAACCTTCTAAGCCTCAGACTAATGCTTATTCAGGTTTTAGGTCATCAGCTGAAGTTTGGAATGCAATTTTCCAGTCTGCACGCAGTTCTGCAAAGTAGAAATTTTAACTAATAGAGAATCATCTGCAGTGTAGGGCATGTGCCAAAATCTCCTTACTTGTACATGCAAATGTATGCATGCTTACACCTCCACCCCTACCAAAAGACATCCACACACAAAGGAGAACAGCAGTTCCGAAAACTATGTGTTGCTGCTAAATAAAATCTTTTTTTTCCGTGTCCAATTAAAGCTGCTTAATCATTATTAAGGCATTTCAATCCTTAAATACAACATATTCTTGGGAACCCAGAGCCTAATTATCCTTTAAGCCATGGAATAAATGTTAATATCCCTCGACTTAATACCAATACTCCCCTTTACTGGTCTGGCCGAGCTACTTTTTTTAAGGTAATGTTGTATCATATGTAAGTTTAGGCCCCCACAGTATATCAATGTCAAACAACATCGTGTCAAGCTAAGATTCAATTCAGGTAAGTGCCACTGCCAAATTTTCTTGTTCCCAGACGGGCTTTAAGATTATTTTATTGCTTAAAATTTAATTTGTTCCATCTCGTGTCTCCATGACAACGTTGGCTAACCCTGCAAATCATTTGGGTAATTGGATATCTTATCTTTCTATTGCTCTCAAATCGAATGATTCTGCTAGAATTGTAACAGCCAATCAAATTTACAGTCCTCCTGAGTAATAGACTTGGAGAAGTAGCCACATTCATCTCCTCTTTACAGCCATATTAAGCAGTATGCGACAAACAGTAGAATCCGGTCTGCAAACTACACCCCGAACTATAAATGGTGTCAATACCAATATTCGGACAGCGCGAAGTCTACTCAAAAGCCCCTTCCCTTTTATATTGCTTTAATTTGAGAAGCAACAATTGGTATTTGTTCCCCATAAATTTTGAGCAGTTTCAGCACTTTGAGGGAAACGGATAAGAGTAATTCCAGAAGCTAATCAGAAAAATAAATAATAATAATTTTTTTTAAATCACAGCTTCTTGGGAGTATTTAACCTTGTGATAAAATAATGACCAAAACCCTGGCTGCCCAAGATTACAGAAATGCACTGACACTGACTTGTCAGGAGCCCTGTAGGTAGGTAAGCCATACTTAATAAATTAGTTAAGAATGAATACAGACTTATCAACTCGCTCGAAAGTCTCTGTACCCTTAGAGAAATCCACATAAACAAAACCTCCTTGTACTTCATTTAATTCCCAAACATCACACAGCATCCATGGTAGTCAATTCTGAAATACAGATTTCTTATAAGATTCAAATGTCAGCAGTTCTCCCCTTGAGTTAAGTAGTATGGTTTTGGCCTTTGGTCAGCTAAAAAGTACAGAAGTTGGATACATTTCAGTGGTCCAATTCCAGTCTTCTCAGTAGCTGTGCAAAGACACTGGCTCCAAGGGAGCTCACGGCCCAGGCACTGTAAAAGAGCCAGCCGCTTACAAATGGAAAAGGCTCTGGAAGCCAGGCCAGCTGGCAAGCGAGGAGGTTGTCAAGAATCTAGTTGCTTCCCCTACGGATCCTCAGGACGTCAGGGCCACTTCTCAAGCTAAGCAGAGAGAGACGTGGAGCTTCTCAGCACACCCACATCAGATGGCAGCTGAGCTTTTAAGCTAGCCTGAGAGCAGGAACTGGCATGGCTTGTCTGAACTGTGCCCTGCTTTATCCCAAATACAAAGACACGCAAGAAGTTTCTACCGCATTGTGCTTGGAAGTAAGAGTCAACAGCCTACGTTTCCTGTATGTCCAATCCCAGTGGCTCTGCTTTTCTTCTCCCTCCTAAGATTTGGGCTTTCATTTTGTTTTTCACTTCCCCAAATATATTAGCACATAAGGATCAGCTGTGAATGTGACAGCCAACAAAAATCTCAAGCCCGTGGAGCAGATGAAGAAATGTAACACTGCAACTGTTCTACTCAAACCTTTGCATAAACTTTACAAAGGCAATAAGAAAACACCTCCCCCAACATGTGTATGTGTTACCTCATCAAGGTGAGACTTAACTTCATTCCCTAACCAAGCAACAACTTGACCTCTTATTCAAGGTGACAAATCCTCTTCGAATTCAGAGTTGATTTTCCATGTTACGTTAAAAAGAAAAAAATCTGAAATGCACCTCCCCCCCTTTATTCTGGCAAAATGCACTTCAATAGAATGCACCAAGTCCTCTTTGTGGTTCATCCATCTCCTTAAATGAAAAAACTCCACATAACTTTATTCTCACTGGTAGTTATGTTAATTACTTAAAGTTGTTGCCTTCCAAGGACACATTTTGCTGTTTGGCCTAAGTAAGGCATTTTGCTTAGATTCCTCAGACAATAAAGACTGCCAACAGGGGCCTTATTTTATTAAAACAATTTTATTTAATTTTTCCTTTTGAGCCTAAAGATAAATGTGTATGATCTCAGAAGGAAACAAGACTTTGTAATTGTGGGGGGAGGGGGGGGATGAAAAGTGAATTCATTCAAGATGTAGGGAGGAAAACAAGATGGAAGTATAAATGAAGCAAGGTCTGGAAGTCCAACAGCAGGGGTAGAGTTTTAAAGAGATTGCTAACAGATACAGGTAACAGCTATCCCTCAAGAGTATCCCCACGCCAGGAACCAACGCAACTGCTCCTGCATATGGCAACCCACTTAATCCTAAGAACCACCCTATGGGCAGGCGCTATTGTCATCCCCTAAACCTTACTTACCTGTTTTCTATTTTTAGAGGGGGAATAATTAATACCCAACACGGAGGGAGGTTGTGAGAGTTGACAGGGAGCTCCTACAGAACAATCCCTAGGGTACATGGGGGCTCCACAGATGGAGGCTACGACCAACGCTAATGTCCCGAAAAGCCTTACTCTATAATAATAAACCCAAGAAGCTGCCTTCTGAAAGCCAAAGACGTGGAAAGGACAACTGTGTGAGAACGGAGCGGGGACCTGTGGCTGCAGGCTGCATGGGGACTGCGTGCCCTTCCCCATCTGGAGGCCCATCCTTTATTCTCCCCATACCAGACCAAGACGCTGGTCAATGTTCAGACCCCCTTTCCTAAACCAAAAGCGACCTTTTTACTTTCACTCACTAATCCATAGAAGCCTTTCAAATGGCACAAATAAAGGCGGCTGCATTTTGTTCTCTAAATCAATTTTCTCCCCAGCCATCAACTAGATGTTCCCGCACAGAGAAAGAACAGCCCTTCCCTTCTAATTCAAAAATCCATACTGCCATTGCCCTTGCAAACTGCTAAACAAGCAGTATCGGCAAGTCACTTGTGTTCTGTAATATATTTACTGCAAATCCCAATGGCTTGCCTCCTAATGCAGTTTTCTATTGTGTCTGTGCGTGTCAATACACTGGCTGGCCACCGTACTTGTAAGAGGCTCTGACCGGCTGTTTGCTCAAGGCATCAAGAGGGCACGGAGAAGGAAGAGAAGGAACAAAGGCTGTGCTCCTGAAGAGCGACCTGGAGGCCACAGCCTTGGAGAGCAGCTCCACACACTGGGGTCCTCAAAGAGCTTTTGTTGCTGGTACTTCACACCCCGCTACCACCCACGGCCCCAGAGGCCAGCTGAAATTCTCCACTAGGGCAGTGTCCATAACACAAAGTTCAAAATCAGAATTCTTTTGCAAAATTATTCCCAACTTTCCTACCTCTCAACACTAAAGCTGTTTGCTGTTTCCCCCAGCAAATACACTGGTCACATCTTAAAGGTGCACTATTAAGTCAAGTCTCATTAAAGAGCTGAAAGCAAAGTAGAAAGGAGGGCTTGGTAAGGGAAATCTGGCTTTTCTGTTTAAGTATGAATCTCTGACTTCGGGTTACAGTTGAAAAAGAAAGCACCTTAACACCCTATAATGGTGGACTACCTCATACGACCACGCCAAAATCACCAAGGGCAAGTCTAGGAGGAAAATGTTATGAAAATCTGTTAAGACAATTCTTAAAATGTACATGGAAATCCTTATTTCATGTATCAGTCTAAACTGAGGTTGGCAGCTAAAGGAAGGCCTAATCCTCGAACAAGTCCTGCCAAGTTCCCCAGATTATTCTTTTATTTCTCTATTTGGGGGGGCGGGGAGATAGACTATGTAAGATACGTGACAGGCAGATGTTATAAAATGTTAATTTATAGGCTCCAGATAAAATACAGGTGTTCACTGAGTATCTGTCTCCTTTTCCACATACTTGAAATTTTTCATAATAAAATGTTTGGGAGGGTGGGGAAGACCATGTGATGACTACTTTAAGTAAATAATCAATGGGTATAATCATTATTTTACTACGAAATCTGGTGACAAAATCAAGTTTAATGCCTTGAGAGAAGCTTGTAATGCAATTTATCCACACTCCACTGGCAGCTGTGGTTCCAGGGACAGTAACACATGCCCATGTTCAACGCTCACCAAGACCCAGGCCTCGGCAATGTGCTAAGTTTTGTCTTCTCTTTTTTAGTACAAACCCAAATATATTACTATAATTAAACTTCTCATTGAGAAGCCTCAGTGGATATTCTGATCATAAATTACTTTCCCAAAAGAAAAGCAGCTGAGCAGAAGTGGATAGATAAGGTTATTAGGACTGAACTGAACAGATTTCACTTTAGCGTAAGGACCCATATTGCTACTCTTGATTCAAGTTTTTATTCTGGGTTCCACGGACTAGCTGAAGGATCCTGAGATATACACAAACCATCAAAATTGTTAAACA
>RJWJ010019138.1:0-30676 GCA_004363605.1 Indri indri
CACTCTACAGTATTACTCCGTCCAGGTTTCATCTACCCACGTCACAGAAACTGACAGCACTGTGATGAATGTCTCATACATAGTCCCTTACGGACTTGTGTGAGGATGTTTTAGGTAGATTCCGAGGAACATCAATGCTAGGTTATAGAGTACAATATACTTAATTTTATTAAGTCCTGCCAGGTCACCCTCCAGAATAGACAGCACTGTTCTGTATTTCCACCAGCAGTGCACGAGGGCTAACATAAACATCTGCATCCTCAACCCGTGGCATTATGGAGCTTTCTAATTTTTGCTAGTCTCATTGTGGTTTTAAATTACACTTCCCCGATAACTCTGAATTATATGCTTGTTAGCATTTACACTCATTTGAATCTCCTTTTCTGTAGATTGCCAGTCATTTATTGCCCACATTTCTCTTGGAGCTCCTTTTTCTTATTGATTTCGCTATTAGTCTCTTGTTCATTATAAACATTTCTAATAATCTCTGTCATGTGGTAACTTTGCTTACTGTATTCTTTGTTAAAAAGTCCTTATATGTTATATGATCAAATTGATATGATTTATACTTCTTCCTGTCTCAGAAATATTCTCTAACAATCCCTCCTCTTATAGTTTTACTTTCCACTGTCATTCATTCATCTGAAGCCCACCTTTATGTGTTAGGTAGAGATGAAGGTTTGTTAGTCCAAAAGCGAGATGGTTTTTCTAACATCATCAGAGAGTTAGCATCTCCCCCACTGACTTGTGGAGCCTTCTTCAGTATATACTAAATTCCCATAAATACCAAGTCTGTCTGTGAACTCTTCATTTTGTTCCATTAGTCTATGTGTCTATTCATGGCAATTTCAAAGTGTTTTTGTTAATGCTCCTTTGTTTTACTATCTGGTAGGGTAAGTTCTCCCTTTTTGTTCTTCATTTTCAAACTTAGGTTAGCTATTTGTGGCATTTTCTTTTTCCACATAGTGTTTAAAGTGTATTGTGATATAATGCATGAAAGTACATTAAACAAATACATACTTGTGCAGCACATTACCTTGTAACCACCATCCAAATCAAGAGATGGAACACTGCAGGTACCCCAGAAGCCATCCTGTGACTTTTTGAAATTGAGGTGAAAGTCACATAACACAAAATTAACCATTTTAAAGTGAAGCATTTAGTACATTCCCATCTCTCCCTAGTTCTGAAACTTTTTCATCACCTGAAAAGAATACGCATATCCATTAAGTAATCATGCTCCATTCCGCCTTCCCTCACTCCCTGGCGAGCACTAATCTGATTTGTCTCTATGGAGTTGCCTGTTCTGGACATTGCACATAAAAGGAATTATACAATAGGTGCCACTTGGGTCTGGTTTCTCGCACGTAGCATAATGTTTTTCCGATTCATCCAAGTTGCAGCACATATGAGTATTTCATTTTTTATGGCTGAGTAATATTCCAAGTTATGGAGACTCTTTTTTAACCCATTCATTTGGTGATAGACATTGGGGCTGTGTCAGCCTTTTGGTAACTGTGAACAGTGCTGCTACGTGTGCTTCTTTTTAACTTCAAACCTCTACCCTCACTTTAGAAATGACTGCTTTCATGACTGTTTTATTTCTTCCTTGCCTTTAAAAAATAATTTTGCCACTTAATGGCATATCCCCAAATAGCGTAACTTAGAATTGCCTGTGTTGAACTTCATACAAACATAATCATGCAATACATATAGCCTTTTGTGTCTAGCTTTTTAAATTTAGTGTCATAATTTGAAGATTCTTCCATGATGCATGTAGCTGTATTTCCTTTTTATTACTATATAGCTTTTTCACTGTGTGAATATTTCTCAATTTATTTAACAACCTACCATTGACTAGAGAGCAATATAATTTTTAGAATAAGTTTCAGTCCTTAAAAAATTCAACTAAAGTATTGATTGGCTGCATTTAATTTACATACTAACTTGGGGAGGACTGATATATTTATAATATTAAGTTATCCTATTGAAGAGTATATAATCGCTCTCCACTTATTCAGATTACCATCTATGCCCACTAATTTAAATTTTTTCCGTAGGTGGCATGTATTCTTAAATTAATTCCTAGGTTGCTAGTGTGAATAGCATCATACTTTCTAGTATTATGTATATAAAACTAGAATATAGTTATACATTCTAGTAAGTTAGTACTAGTGTAGACAAATGTTACTGGTTTTTGTGAGTTGATCCTGTTCTTGGCAACATTGCAGAGCTTACATTAGCTCTTATAATACAAATTCTGTCTGCTGCTTCCTTGCATGCCTGGATTAAACCTGATTTAATCACAGTGCAATAGTTAAAAATTATCTGTGTAACTCAGCTGATCTTTTATTTAGGATTTCTGTGTCAATGTTTATAAGTGAAAGGCCAAATAAGTTTCTTCTCTTGTATTGTATTATAGCTTTGGAACCAAGATTACACTGGCCTCATAAAGTAAGATGGACAGTTTTTGATCTTTTTTATTTTCTAGAACATCTTACAAAAGATTAGAAATTTAGTAGAATTTCTTTGCAAAGCTATCTGGCTTGGGACTTTGGGAGAGATGTCTTTGATTATCATTTGGAGTCTACTTGCTTTATTTGTCCATCCAAGTTTTCTATTTCTTCTTTTGCCAAAAATGGCACACTGTAATTTCCTAGGAATTTATCCATTACACATAAGTTTCAGAAATTTATTAGCATATATTCATAATATTTAAAAATAATTTCTAAAAAACTCTCTGTTATAATTTCCCCTTTCTTGGTATTTTACATGCATCTCATTTTTTTTTTTCGATCACTCTAAAAAGATGTCTATCTTATTAGGTCTTTTCAAAGACCCAGCTTTTGGTTTTATTCACCATCTCTACTTTTTTACTCTCCACTTCGTTGATTGCTGCCATTGACCTTATATTTTATTTCTCTTTGTATATCTGTCTCTCACTTTCTCTTTTTTGCTCTGTTGTTCTTTACTCAATGTCTGGATTTGAATATTTAGCTCACGTGGTTAACCTTTCACGTCTCCTGAAATGTACACGTAACATACTGCTTGCAATACGCCCTAAAAATCGACATGCAGTGTTTTCATTAGCGTTTAGTTTTGAATATAATTTTTATATGAATGACTTTCCAACTCACAAGCTATTTAATAACATGTTACTTAATTTTCAGATATAAGGGATTTATAAAACTATCCTTTCGTTATTTTCTACTTTTTGCATTAGTCTGAACACATAGTTTTTGTATTCATCCTTAGTAGTGTAATAAGTCTTCTTTTATAGCCTGATTATGGTCAATATTTATAAACGTGCTTGAAAAGAATGTTTATTTTCTGTTTTCTGGGCACAGAGAACTTCATACAATTAAGATATACAAATTTATACCACTACAGAACTAAGCCAGTTAGTTGCATTGCTTAGATTCTGGGTAGCTCTTTCTTTTGTCTGCATTATGACTTTGTTTCTAGAGGGGAATGCTAAAATCTCCAGTCACAGCTGATGCTTTGCATGTTGTGATATGCTGAGGTCTAATTTGGCACAGTGAGAAAAGACAAATAAGCAAAACGGTCAAGGACAGGAATGCAAAGAATAAACCTTTCATCATTCGTGGATGATCTACTACTGTGGTCTCCAACTACGAGGCCACAGACTGGTACCAGTCCGTGGCCTGTCAGGCACCGGGTACAGAGTTCCGCCACCCCCCAACCTCTGCCTGGTCTGTGGAAAGACTGTCTTCCAAGAAACTTAGGAAACGAGGAGGGGGGCCCACACAGCAGAAGGTGAGTGGTGGGCAAGCGAGTGAAGCTTCATCTGTATTTACAGCCGCTTCCCGTGGCTTGCATCACTGCCTGAGGTCCACCTCTGCCCCCGTGGAAAAACCGTCTTCCAGGAAACCAGTCCCTGGTGCCAAAAACACTGGGGACTGCTAATATAATATGTAAATAAAAATTTACATAAAATTATTAGAATTAATAAGATTAACAAGGTGGCTGGATATAAGACCTATATCCCAAAATAAATTTATATATACAAATATACATTTATATGTGTATATACATATACATATATATAAATAATAAAGAATCAGGAAATGTAATTTAAGAAGTATTGTTGACAAAAAGTACCAAAAATACGGCCGGGTGCGGTGGCTCACGCCTGTAATCCTAGCACTCTGGGAGACCGAGGTGGGCGGATCGTTCTGAGCTCAGGAGTTCGAGACCAGCCTGAGCAAGAGCGAGACCCCATCTCTACCAAAAATAGAAAGAAAATTAATTGGACAGCTAAAAAAATATATATAGAAAAAATCAGCCGGGCATGGTGGCGCATGCCTGTAGTCCCAGCCACTCAGGAGGCTGAGGCAGGAGGATCACTTGAGCGCAGGAGTGTGAGGTTGCTGTGAGCTATGATGACACCACTACACTCCAGCCCGGGCAACAGAGTAAGACCCTGTCTCAAAAAAAAAAAAAAAAAAAAAAGAAAGAAAAGAAAAGACAAGAAAACGCTGACACTTATTTACTGATAGGAGGAGACTATCTTCCTTCAGTGTCTTCTAGTTTCTAGTATGTTTTTTGTCTCGTTTGTAAGTTTTAACCTGAAAAGCTCTTACTTGGGGCCTTAGAGACTGATGGCGATCGATGTGGTGCCCTGTGTGGTTTATGTCATGTTTTTATTTGTTTGTTTGCTTGCTTGCTTGCTTGTTTTGCTATTGTTTGCAGTTCTCTGAACATTAACACCTAAAAATTCATGGAATCACCACTTCAATAAGGATATGGATCAGTTTCATCAAAAAATTCCCTCGTGCTATCCTTTTATAGTCACACTATAGTATTTCTGCAACATATTTTTGAGTAGAAAGAAACCCAAGAGATGACAGAGAGCAGCAGTAGGCTAATTTCATTTACGAAAAATAATTCATGCATCTATTTGTTTACATGTGCACAAAGGTGTCTGGAAGCACAGTCACAAAAATACTGTTCTTATCACTTCTTGATGGGATTGTGGTGATTTCATCTTTGAACTTTTCTTTATATTGTGACTTTTTATAGTAAAGACTTGTCACTTTTATTTTAAGGCAATGGCTATATTCAATTTCTTAACCAGGGTAATGGTCACACAGATGTTCACAGCATCATTCTTTAGAATGCACATGTATGCACTAGACAACCTTCTGACACATGCTTCACAATACAATAATGATATTTTAAAAGATGTATCACATTGCTGTTACAATCAGAACAAAAAATAATGCTATTTTTCACTTCCAAAAAAACCCTGTGCTTTTTAGACAATGATAAGGAAGAAGAAAAAAATGAATATAGTTGATGTGTTTGTTCTATAGGAGACTGCAAGAGAAACTGCTTAAACAGCATTTCTTAAGAGGTTATCTAGGCAAAAATAACAATGGGAAGGGAAACCTGACCAGAGAGAGCAGATAAGCCCACAGTTGCCTGTGGCTGCAGAGACTGCGGTGGAGCCTGGCATGCACCCCTATCCCCACAGGCAGTTGCTTCCGCGACAGTGTCGCTAATTACCTGATCAGCACACCAGTAGTAAGTGGAGAGGATAGGGAGGCCAAGGAAGAGTCCGGGCCACGGGATGTCTCCAGTGACGGGGTCTCGGATGATGCGGAAAGCATCTGGGCGAGGGAGGTAGCACTGTGGCTTGGCAGTCCAGTTTCCTTCGCTGATCGTACGTGGTATGGCTTGGAAGTACTTTTGCGGCAGCCCCTCGCATCCTCCCACTTTATTAAAGGCTTAAAAACACCATGATATTTATCAGTTACTTAAGGAGCATAGTAACATGTGACTGAAGAACCAAGATTGCAAAGCAAGACCTGGTTTGATTAACTGTGTCTCATCTGTAAAGCGCAAAGGAGTGACACATAGTCAAGACCTCACGTGCTAAGGAAAGAATGGCTCTTCCAAAGAGAAAGAAGAGTATAATGGACATCGGTGGCTGTGTGTCTGGTGCCCTCTCTCCTGCTTCTGGTTGCAGAACCCCTCCTGCCAGTTGTACTCCATTCCGCGTGGTTTGGGCAGGCCTAGTCAAACTGTCTCCCATTCTGATCTGGCACGTGACCCAGGTCAGGCCAACATTCCCTGTCCCTTGGGCAACAAGTGATGTGTGACAAATGGACATGAGACCCAAGCTAGGCTAAGCAGAATTTGCTCCAGGATTCTTCTGCTGAACGAACTATAAAAGACTGCTTCCTTCCATCGGGGTCTAAGCTCGTATGGCAATCTGAAGCTCTTTTGTCTACCTGATTCATTCCAGACCCTGATCTAGCCATGCCTGAAGGTAGCATGCCCCTGGAATTTTTAGCTACATGAGCCAAGACAGTATACTAGTTTGCCTATACTAGTTTTGAATTAAAGTTCCACTACAACTTAAAGAATCTCGATTAAAACATAAATTAGTATTCTTTTTCCTACACTGCCAATAAAATATTTATGAAGCATCGTAGTCCAAATTTTCTTCAGGGCCTATAGCATTTCTCCCCCAATATCCTAAGTGGTATAAAAGCTTGACATTAAAGAAAAACATTTTTAAAAAGGCACCAAAACACCTACTTAGCAAAAACAAACAAAAAACCTTTTATTTTGGCATATTAAACCATATTCCTTTGAAATAGACTTGATTTTTGAAATGGGTTCAGAGTCATTTGGAGTCTAGTCAATGAGAGGATACTGAGGGACTAGAAAATTAATCGAGCCACCTCATGGCATTTATAAAAATAAGTTCCATGTGTATTTTAAAAAAGCAAAACGCAGGGCTGGGCATGGTATCTCACACCTGTAATCCTAGCAAGTTGGGAGGCTGAGGCACGATGATTGCTTTAGGACAGGAGTTTAAGACCAGCCTGAGCAAGAGTGAGATCATGTCTTTACAAAAGAATAGAAAAATTAGCTGGGCATGGTGGCATGTGCCTGTAGTCCCAGCTGCTCAGGAGGCTGAGGCAGGAGGATTGCTCAGGCCTGGGAGTTTGAAGTTGCAGTGAGCTATTATGATGCCACTGCACTCTGGCCTGGATGACAGAAAGAGACTCTGTCTCAAAAAAAAAAAAAAAAAAGGTGAAACACAAAACTACAAAGTTATTAGAAGTAAACAGGACAATAGCTTTATAAACTTTCACTGGAGAGTACTTTTTTAAACAAGATATGAAAAGGCTGATAAATTTGACAAAATTTAAAATTTATATGACAAATATCAAATTAAAAATTAGGCTGAAAGAAGAGATCAGCACCACGTATAAAGGGATCAATAATCTGCATCAACAATCAAGGGAAACTACTGGAAAGAGATACAGTAGAGAAGATGAGCAGGTCATTCACAAAAAAAGGAAATGCAAAGAGCCACTAAGTATATGACAAGATGCTCGACCTCACCAGTATCTAGAAACTTCAAATTAAAACAAAAATGAGAAATGAAATACTTTAAAAAAAATTTATTATATGGGTAAATTTCTAAAAAGTCTTAAAACATCAAGTGTTGGCTGGTGGGAGGTTAGGAAACATATTCTCATACACTGATGAGGATGTAATTAGCACAGCCACTTTGGAGAGGAATTTGGGGTATCTCTTGATAAAGCTAGGTTTATGCCACAGATGCAAGGTTGAATTAATATTAGAAAGCGTGTTGGTGTAATTCACAATGTTAACAGAAAAAAGGAGAAAAATAATATAATCATCTCAGTAGATATGGAAAAATGCTTAACACAAAAATTCGAAAACCATTCATGAAAATCTTTTGCAAGCTTGGAAAAAAAGGAATTTTGTTATTCTGACAAAGGGTGCCTACAAAAAACCACAGCAAATATTTATATTTCATGGTGAAATAGTCAAAGCTTTCCCTCCATGACTGGGGATGACGCAGGGATGCCTGGCGTCTCCACTTCAATTGAACACCGCACTAAAGGTACCGACCAGTGTAATAAGGCAGGAAAAAGAAACAGAAAGTATAAAGTTTGGAAAGGAAGAAAACAAAAAGGTAATGTTTTGACCTGCATGCCAGCTAACAGTATGTGTTCACTTTGTGATATTTCATCTGGTTTTTCACTTTGATTTGTGCACTTTTCAGTAAAAAGTTTATTATAAATATAAAAGACAAAAAAGATGCAATAGACCTTTACTCATTGACATAGAAGTTTGCCTATAATACAGAACGAGTGGTGAAAAAACGGGCTTTAAAACTTTGTTTTGATTCTATTAAATATATATCTCACACATTAAAAAATATTTGTATATGTGAAGAATATTTTTGAAGGTTTTACACAAAACGTGTAACACTGGTTATCTCTGGGGAGGGTGACCAGTATTTCATTGTGTATCTTTTTGTTTAGCTAAAATTAAAAAGTAAAAGATAAAATTGTATGTATGTGGGTTCCAATGGTAACTAGTTTAAAGGACAACATCTATTTGCATATATAAGGTATATATTTTAAAAAGATAACAATTATTTCATTACTTTATAATAGTTTACTTATCAGAAAAACTAACCTGACTCTCCCAATTAAAAAATCCCATTAAATTTCTCAGTAAAGAACATATAATTATTTAGAAATATATTTGCTGATATTAAATGGAATTTTCCATCTGATTCTAAAGTTTATTTTATTTGGATGCCATTAGCAACTTTTAGGGTAGACTTGGCAGGTTTTTAAAATGTTGATATTTAGCATTAGCACACAATTAAACACAATGGCTTACTGTGTTTTATAGTTTATAGTTTTGTCACTCAAATTGGTTATTGCTTCCTAGAGCATTTAAAAATGATTCAAGTCCTTGGATAATGCCTGGCACGTATTTTGTGTCTTAGCAACGCAGCACTGAGAACGCTTCCCGGTGTACGAATGCTTGCTGCATGGTAAGACTGAGGCCTGTGTGATTCTCTTGGATTCAATGTGTCCTCATTCCATGAGGCCCACCACATGCTGTATGGAACCATAATCCTTCCACTGTACTCATATCATTTCAATGATTTTTCACTATCTCAGCTAAGAGCTTTTCCTTCTAGATTTCTACATGACCAATATGTGCCCCATGGAGCAGTTACACCAATCTCAACAAGCTCACACTCCTAGCTTTGGAATGAAACTTCCACTTTAAGGTAAGTCTACTTGCCATTACTGGTGGCGTAATACACTAGTTCGTATGTTAGGCTTTGGCGTTAGATCCAGCTCTTGGTGCCTTGCTTTTGGTGTGTTTCATGAGCAAATTACCTGAGACTTAGTCTCCTCATCTGCAAAGTGGGGATGACAAAAGTAATTAATTATGCCTCATGGCAACTGTGATGATTAAATGAGGGAATATAGATAAGTGCCTACATGGTACTTACACTCAATTCATAACTGTTACTGTTTTCATTCTTATAACTTAATAAGCAGCTACTTGTTAAGTACAGTCGTGTCGCATAATGACATTTTGGTCAATGATGGACCGCATATATGAGGTGGTCCCACAAGACTGTACTGGAGCTGAAACTTCCTTTCGCCTAGTGACGTCACAGCACAATGCATTCCTCGCGTCTGCAGCGATGCTGGTGCAAACACACCTGCTGCACTGCCCACAGCATCTCAAAGTACAACACACACCATCACGCATAGTATGCAATACTCGACAGTGAAAATGAAGGACTGTTAACGGTTTATGTATTTACTGTACTATACTATCTTATTGTTAGAGTGTATTCCCACTATTTATTAAAAAAAAAGGTTAACTGTAAAACAGCCTCAGGCAGGTCCTACGGAGGTATTCCAGAAGAAGGCCCTGTCATCATAGGAGGTGACAGCCCCATGCATGTTATTGCCCCAAGGCCCTTCCAGTGAGATAAGATGTGGAGGCGGAAGACAGTGATTCTGACCCTATAGGCCTAGGCTTGTGTGTTTGTGTTTTAGTTTTTAACAAGAAAGTTTAAAAAGACAAAAATAAAACATTTTAGAAATAGAAAAAAAAGCTTATAGAATAAGGATATAAAGAAAGAAAATATTTTTGTATAGCTGTACAATGTGTTTGTATTTTAACCTAAGGGTTTTTTTGTTTTTGTCTGTTTTTTTTTTTTTAGCTAAGTATTATTACAAGAGAATAAAAAAAGTTAAAAAAAAGTTAGGCCAGGCGCAGTGGCTCATGCCTGTAATCCCAGAACTTTGGGAGGCCAAAATGGGAGGATCTCTTGAGGCCAGGAGTTTAAGAGCAGCCTGGGCAAGAGGAAGACCCCATTTCTACAAAAGATAGAAAAATTAGCTGGGTGTGGTGGCACGTGCCTGTAGTCCCAGCTGCTGGGGGGCTGAGGCAGGAGGATCACTTGAGCCTTGGAGTTTGAGGTTGCCATGAGCTATGATGATGCCACTGCACTCTAGCCCCAGCAACAGAATGAATCTCTGTCTCAAAAAAAAAAAAAAAAGGTTAATTTTCATGGTAGTGATGACAGTTCAGAAAAGGAAGATATGTTGATGGAATAATGTGGAATAATGATGGAATCACATCTTTGGCAGGCTGGGGGATCTTCCATTGACCTGATGGATGGATTTAATTGAGTGGACAAAGAGAAGAGGGGCTTCTAACTGGAGAGGAAGAGCATGGATGAAGGCCCAGAGGTGGGGATGAGTGTGGTGTACCAAAGCACTAGAGTTTGTCATTTCCACTCCTATTCCTTGACTCCTCTTTCTCCTGAAGTGAGAAGTTTCCTACCCAACTTTGAGCCTGATTTTTGACAATGCTCTTGGGTTCTGAGCACCTCAGTCTCGTCGTCTGTGAGATGAAGGTGCCGATGGCCCAGGCATCTCTCGAGTCAAAGATTCCACCCATGGTGCTCAGTCTTCTCGAGTTTTACTTACCGTAACACATTAACAAGACTGATCCCAAAAGCATAATGAAAACATGCAAGACACCAGTACAAACCACAGCTACCAAACCACCTGGACAGGCAAAGAGAAAGAGAAAGAACGCCACCTTTGACTCTCTCTGCTGAAAGTTACTTCTGCATCAACTACTCTGAATACTGACCGCCCCCCACACCACCCCCATCTCCACATTCAGACTTTTGTCCCTTTAATTCAGTAGGTCTTACAACTACTGATGCTTAGTTTTGGTACATCCTGTTTTCTCTCTTTAACATCCTTAATGATCTTTTGTTGGATTCTCATCTTGCCCTTCAATGTCCCAATTTCCCTTTACTTCCCATTTTTTGAATGAATGAAAGTCTGGTCATTTTCCTAAGCCGAAACATGCATGTTTAATCAAAAAGTTCAGTTTGGAAGCAACAGTTAACAGCCTCCCTGACTTAGTTGTGACAACCACAAATGTCTCCAAGCATTACCAAACATCCTCTGGGAAGAAAAATCCCATTCCCACTCTCCTGCACTGCAGACCATTGATGAGCACATTCCTCCCTCCCACTCTGATTCTCTCCACTTGGACTCTGGTGAACTGTCAGAAACATGCACCAGCATCCAAGATTAGCACTGTGGCTGGAAAAGCCAAGTGGTGAGAGCTCCCACTCTCACAACATGGGCAGAGGCTGCCTAGGACAGAACTGCCTACATAAAAGATCCCATCTTAAGGCCTAACCAGGTGGCCTAAGGCTGCTGCCACTCCCTCATTCCTTTTCTGTGCATATGCTCTGGTAGCCCCGCCCACCCCAAACAATCACTGTTGTCCCTGTCCGGCCCCTTAGAGAAACCCTACCAGCCTAATCTGACTAGGATACCACTTAGGCATCCCCGTCTGTCTTCTTTTCACTGTTCAGCACTCTCAGGTCTCAGCAATGTGATCTTGTATATTAGGGTTAGGTGTGTTAGGTTAGACTTAGGGAAAATGCAAAAAGCTGGAGACTACTATCTCAATGTCTATTGGGACTCCACTAAGAACTAGAGCATTTGTGTCCATATAAATATTTATGTGATTAGAGCAAGCTTGCCTGTGATGGTATAAAGACCAGCAACTGTCAGCAAGACCAGGATGATCAGGTAAATATCCATCCCCCAAAGGATCCTCATGAACATGGCGTAAGAGCAGACTTCCAACTGAAATGAATACAAAATCAGCAGGCTGCACTTTCACTTCCAGCTGAATCAACAAGGATCCCAGAAAGAAACTGACCCCACAAGCCATCTACAAGAGGTGGTCTCTGGCTAGCATGTCTATTCCATCACCAGTGGACACCAGGTAAAGTCTCCCCAAGTTTTGTTGAGCACAAGGCTTGTGCCCCATAAGTTCAGCCAAGGTTAGTACTTTTAGGGCTTGAGTTAACCCAATCCACCCAGTTAGCACAGCTTAGCCTCTTCTACTCTGGAGTCTCAGAGGGGGGCGTGTGCTCAGAGAGTTAGTTGTTCTTACAGTTCTGCCACTGGGAAAAGGCAATGGGAACATCTTCTCAGGGGTCGGCAAACTTTTTCTGCAAAGGGCCAGATGGTAAATATAAGCTTTGCTGGCCACATACCATCTGTTTTTTACAACCTTTAAAACTGTAAAAATTCTTAGTTCAAGGGCTGTACAAAGCAGATCATTAGCTGGATTGGCCGGCGGACCGGATTTGTTGACCCTGGCTTAGTTGACACTGATTTTGAAACATCTGCACATCATTTAACTGGCTAACCTCTTGCTTTGTTATTCTGGTCTCCAAATCCAGGTATACAATGGGCAGAGATTCATTTATCCATTTATTCACCAAATATTTACTGAGTCTCAACCATGTCACAGACACTCAGAAGGGTTCAGAAGATGCAAGAGTTACCAAAATTCAATTGCTGTCCTCAGGAGTTTATGTTTAATGAAGGAGAAAGACCATTAAATGGGCATTTTCCACAAAGTGTGATAAATTCGTTGATTCGGAAAGCATTTATTGAGTGCCTCATGTGCTAAACACATTCTCAGCACAGGGGCTAATGCAGTGAACAAGACAGGTAAGGCTCGTGGTCTCAAAAACCTCGCACTGAAGTCGAAAACACAAATAATAAGTGAACAAATAAATTATTCTCACATGGCGATGGGTATTACAAAGAAAATAAGAACAGAGCAATGCAGTGTGTGTGCACCTGTAGTCCCAGCTACTCAGAAGGCTGAGGCGGGAGGACCAATTGAGCCCAGGAGTTCAAGGCTCTAGTGCGCCATGATTGCGCCTATGAACAGCCACTGCATTCTAGCTGGGCAATATGGTAACAACTCATCTCTAATTAAAAACAAACAAAAAAACTCAGAGTAATGGAGTAGAGACTGATTGGGAATATTCTTGGGAGGCCTCTCCAAGATGATATTTCTCCTCCAAGGAATGATGAGGAGTCAGCCACAAAATCTGGGGAAGAACATTCCAAACACAGTATAGTGCAAGCATAAAGGGCTTGAATGAGAATAAGCTAGCTGGATTTGAGAATCAAAAAGGCAGAGCACTCAAGTGAGTAAAGGGGAGGAAATAAGGAGATCAGGCCAGAGAGGTAGGCAGGGGCTCGAGCAGGGGAACCCTTAAAAGTCATAACAAAGAGTTCAAGTTTTCTGTAAGCGCGGTGAAATTTCCTAGATTGTTTTAAGCACATTACTTAATGATATGAGATGGGTAAGCCTAAGGTTTTCTGGGAATAAAGAGGAGGGCCCTGTAACCTAGGTTTGGGAGATAAAGAAGATGCCTCTGCCTTTTATTTTCCACAAAGTACTAGCAAGCTATTTTTCCTCCACTCTAGCTTAGACAGCAGAGGCCAAGTAACTTAGGGGCCCAGAGTAAACTGCTGGGATAAATCTGGCATCATCTTGAGTCCTGCGTATTAGGTATTTTTGGGCGGGGGGCGGGGGGCGGATTCTCTTTCATGGGCTGGCTTTTCCATAACTCACTGCGATCCTATTGAAGATATAGAGGAATAAATACAGAACAGGGAGGACGATCTGGATCCAGTAGGAACCAAATCTCTTCCTGAAATATTCTGACACCGTCACCACCTATACAGGCAACAAGACAAGTCAAGGTCAATAGCGAGTACATAAGAGACAGACCCACGGGATGAACCTTGCTGACAAGTGCTGGTTGTTACAGAGACGTGGCTGATGCTAGGAGTAGCTCAGGAATACGAGAAATGGGGTCACTGCCTCTGGCACCTGTTAAGATGGGATAAATTAAGAAAGGAGAGGCAATACTGTTGTCACCAGAGAGCTTGGAATCCAGCTTCCTGTGCAATCTTAGCAGTGCAGAAGGAAATCCAGCTAATTAAAATGGCTAACGATGACAAATCACTTTTACAGAATAATCACAGGGTAAAATCAAGTGCTTTATCACATACTGCAAAGATAGCCAGTGCTCAAGGGAGACAGAACTTGACTCCACAGCTCCCCGACCTGTCCTACTCCCTGACTACTAGTATGCACGCTGGCTATTCCAAATGATTCTGCTGTATCTCAACACTGTACCTGTGCACGCCATGAGGGCACGCACTGTGCCCTCTTTGTTCACTATATTCCTGGACCCTAGCACAGTGCCTGGCTCATGGTGGGTGAATAAATAATTGTTCACTGAATATTGTCCCACCTTCTGTCCTGACTGTCCTCATGTGCTCTTGTCCACTGACCTCAAATGTGTGTATTTTAAGTTCTAACCCAAATTCCACCTGCTTTATGAAAGCTTACCTGGGGTCTTCACAGGGACCACATGCCCTCCTCTAAACACCTACAGATTTTATTATTTTCACCTTTCATTTGGCTCTAAATCATATATGGCTCACTTACTCAGTAAGGTTCTAAGCTTCCCAAGCTGTTTTATACTTACCACTTATATTTGCTTGCTAGAGCTTCCTTAACAAAACAAACCGTTCATTCTCCCCTGCCTTTCCTTTGCTGCAGAAACCCCAATAGAGACAGTGGCCTAAACCTTTCCCTCACTCCTGTCTCTTGCCTCTTGACCACTTTGGTGTCTTTTCCATGTGGCCCTGCCATTGTCTCCTGTCTCTAGGACCTCTGAGTATAATAAACTGTTTGTCCCCAAGTCTCTCCTGTGTCTCCTCCTGTGGTTGCACCTGACTGACCAGCTCATAAAAGAATACAAAATAGAGTGTGTAGCGGTTACCTCATTATTTTCTTTTTTAAGAGATGGGGTCTTGCTATGTTGCCCAGGCTGGTGTCAAACTCCTGGGCTTAAGGGATCCTCTTGCCTTAGCCTCCTGAGTACCTGGGATTGTAAGTGCATACTGCCGTGCTTGGCTTGGTATCTTATTTTAATTAGCATTTGCCTAACGATTAATGATAGCATCCTCTCATATGACTATTTGCCATTTGGGCATTTTCTTTTGTGAAACATCTGTTCAAACCTCTGTCTTATTAACTGAGTTATAAAAGTTTTTAAAAATATATATATTCTGCATGTAAGTGTTTATTTGTAACTTTCACAACTATTTCCTCTAAGTCTCCAGCTTAACTTTTCTTTTATTCATTTTATTTTCAATTGACATGTAATAATTGTACAGATGCATGGGATACAGAGTGATATTTTAGGGTAATTAGCATATCCATCACCTCGAACACTGATCATTTCTTGTGTTGTGAACATTCAAAATCCTCTCTTTTAGCTTTTTGAAAATATACACTAAATTATTGTTAACTATCTTCACCCCATAGTGCTACAGAACACTGGAACTTATTCCTCCCATCTACCTGAAACTTTGTATCTATTAACCAACCTCTCCCTATCCTCCCATCCCCCTTACTCTTCCCAGCCTCTAATAACTATAATTCTACCATGCGGCGTTTATCTTTCTGTGCCTGACTGATTTCACTTAACATGATATCCTCCAGGTTCATCCACATTGCTTTGAATAAACATATTTCATTCTTTTTTATGGCTAAATATTTAATTGTCTCTATATATTACATTTTCTTTATCCATTCATCTGTTGATGGACACTAGGTTGACTCTGTACCTTGGCTATTGTGACTAGTGCTGCAACAAACACAGGAGGGTACATATCTATTCAGTATACCAATTTCTTTTCCTTTGGATAAATGCCCAGTAGTGGGATTGCTGGATCATGTGGTAGTTCTATTTTTAGTTTTTTGAGAAACCTCCACACTGCTTTCCATAATGGCTGTACTAGTTTACATTCCCACTAACAGTATATAAGAGCTCCCTTTTCTCTGCATCCTCGCCAGAATTTGTTATTGTCTTTTCTTTCTTTTTTCTTTTTGAGACAGGGTCTTGCTCGGTCATCCAGGCTAGAGTACAGTACAGTGGCATCATCATAGCTCACAGCAACCTCAGACTCCTGGGCTCAAGTGATCCTCCTGCCTCAGCCTCCTGAGTAGCTGGCACTACAGGTGCTCACCAGCATACCCGACTAATTTTTCTATCTTTGTAGAGATGGGGTCTTGCTCTTGCTCAGGCTGGTCTTGAACTCCTGGCCTCAAGCAACCCTCCTACTTCGGCCTCCCAGAGTGCTAGGATTAAAGGTATAAGCTACTGCACCTGGCCCCGATTTTATTTTTTTATATGATAATCAATTGGCATTCCTTTCTTCAGTGATCTGCAATGCCACCAATGTTATAAGTCAAGTTTCCATATGTGTGTGTGTTTCTGGGCTTTTCCCCTCTTTCTCTTGTCAATGTTTATCCCTGTGTCAATATCATAGTGCATTAATTATTACAGCTGTATAAGAAAATCTTGCTATTTGTTAGGGAAAGCCCTTCTTCTTCTCCTATGATAGCATTATCTTTTCTATTCTTATACTTTTATTCTTCTACGTATATTTTAGAATCAGCCTGTCAAGTTCCTTACAAAACCCTGTTTGGCTCTTGTTTGGAATTACATTCCATGCACTGACCAATTTGGGGAGAACTAACAATTCTATGATATTGAGTCTTCCAATAATTAACATAGTTGTTCTCTTCACTTATGTAGGTCTTATTTCTTAATTAAATTTTAAAAAGTTTTCTGTAAAAGCCTTAAGAGGTGTACCGCTGAGTAAAGTCCAGAATAAAAAAGCAGAGAGTTACAGGCGTCTGCTCACCCAAGGCAGAATGATGTATTGCTGGCATCTCAGGATTTAGGGAAGTCAGGACAAGGATCAAAAGATTGAGAAGTTTAACTTGTCCTCCAGGATGTTTTCAGTATACATGTAATACTTATAATAAAAAATATTTCAGAGAGTAGAATATCTGGTACTGGACACTTACCTCAGCCTTAATGTAAACAGGAACAAATATCCAACCAAGAGAACAGAGCAGAAATACAGCCTGAAACCATGAGGGAGAGGAACAATTAAATTAGGATCCTATGTAGGCCAGGCTCTTAAATGAGATGCAAGCTCAGTGACTATTTGTTTTGAACCTAACAAATGTATCACCACTGGGGACCTTACAAATAAAGGCCCAAGCATACACTTTCCAGCACATGATCTTTGCCATCTTAAATTTGGAGGGTGCATTCTTAATTTTGGATAGTTAATTGAGGCTCTTTTGAAGGTATTTATTTTTGTTGTTTGACTACTCTCAGAGAGGAATGAAGGTGGCTTATAATTAAAAAATAGTTTAAGAAAAAGAGGAGTCAGAAAGCATTCGGGGAAAAGGGAAAGCAGGTATACTAAAATTTCATGCAATTGGAATTAAGTAATAACATTGCCTCTGGCTTTCTTTACAAAGAAGGGATAAGGTGAGTTGAATATCTGAATTAAAAGATGATGCTGGAAAATTCTGAGAGGTAAAAGATGTTGAAGAGCAGGGCTTCTGAATTAGGTTTTGACTAGGCAGGAGTTATTTTTTGTTGTCTGTAAGAAAGAAGATGAGACTTAGTGTGGAGCTTTCTGATTTATCAAAAAAAGCCAAATTATTTATATAGAGATAGGTTAACAACCCAAGACTAATATATTCATTTATAATTTAGGAGAACAAATTCTATTTCCTACAACAAACATATTCCAAAAATTAAATAAAGAATCCAATATTTTATAAGGTTTGTGGTTGAAACCTGGTATTCTCGGGCAATTAATTAGGAGATTTATAGTAAGTAGCTGAATATCTCAAAGAGTTCAGTCGAGCTCATTCTCAATATATACAGCAAAAGACAGAACTCACACATACAGATATATGTGTATCTGTATATTTCTATATACATACATATTCATCTTTATTTATACATATATTTATATTTAAATATATACATATATATTTTTAAATGTTAATATCTAATCTTTTCCTTACTTGACCAGTCTCCTAACAGTTCTTTGTTCACCGTATTCCTACGGTCCTTGGAATGTAAACATTCTCTACCCTTCATTCATTTAATAACAAGGATGGAATGATAACTGGCATAATCCTCTTGAAAAATCAAAGATTTAGTTCCTTTCCTCCAAGACTTCTCAAGAAGTTTTTGATACTTATTCAATGTTGAAAGCTTTAGTGTTTATGTGTTTTATCTGGACAATGATAAAGGGGGTTAGTTGCTGCAAATGGTATTACTTACATTCCATTCGAAGGCCCCAATGGCAATTCCCGAAGATGCTCCTATCGCAGCCAGGCCAATAATATGGCCACTGCCAATATTCGAGGATGAAAGAGAAAAAACCTATCTGAAAATCAAAAGACAATTACAGCCGAGGCGGGCGGATCATTCTGAGCTCAGGAGTTCGAGACCAGCCTGAGCAAGAGTGAGACCCCTTCTCTACCAAAAATAGAAAGAAAGTAATCGGACAGCTAAAAAAAAAAATGTATATAGAAAAAATTAGCCAGGCATGGTGGCGCATGCCTGTAGTCCCAGCTACTCGGGAGGCTGAGACAGCAGGATTGCTTGAGCCCAGGAGTTTGAGGTTGCTGATGCCACGGCACTCGCCCCAGGCGAGAGACTGAGACTCTGTCTCAAAAAAAAAAAGAAAAAAAAGACAATTACATATAAGAACTGTTAGTCCAACTCTAACAATTTTCACAAAAGTCAATTCCTGCTCAGTTTCACATTTTATCAAATGGTATTATTCCCTGGGCAGAATTCCCAGTTAAGTTTCTTCTATATAATCCCTACCCATGAATTAGAAACCAAGTGAAGAGGGAGAAAGTTGAAAAAGTAGAATTGCTATTCTTTATGTTGCCACCTTCCACATGCTCTGCTGATATACAGGTTGAACGGTCCAAATCTGAAAATCTGAAATCCAAAATGCTCCAAAATCTGAAACTTTTTAAGCACTGACGTGAGGAAATGCTCACTGGAGCATTTTTGATTTTTAATTTTTGAATTTGGGATGCTCAGCTGGTAAGTGTAATGCAAATATTGCAAAATCCAAAAAAAAAAAAAATCTAAAATATGAAACACTTCTGGTCCCAAGCATTTTGGAGAACGGATACTCAATCTGTATTTGTAATTTCCCAATGCAAGAATATAAGTAGGAGTATGATTTGTTTGAAATACTGTAATTTAAATATGTTAACAATCTGATTACCTATCATAGACTTGCTAAAAATACTAAGGTACATGAGTATGATGAAACACAATGTAGCATACAAAAAGAGTAACGATAGGCCGGCGCGGTGGCTCACGCCTGTAATCCTAGCACTCTGGGAGGCCGAGGCGGGCGGATCGTTCTGAGCTCAGGAGTTCGAGACCAGCCTGAGCAAGAGCGAGCGTCTCTCCCAAAAATAGAAAGAAATTAATTGGACAGCTAAAAATATACAGAAAAAATTAGCCGGGCATGGTGGCGCATGCCTGTAGTCCCAGCTACTTGGGAGGCTGAGGCAGTAGGATTGCTTGAGACCAGGAGTTTGAGGTTGCTGTGAGCTAGGCTGACGCCACGGCACTCGCCCCAGGCGAGAGAGTGAGACTCTGTCTCAAAAAAAAAAAAAAAAAAGAGTAACGATAAAATAATGTAAACAATATTTAAAACATAATCTCATTACAATTTTATGGGTATACATTACACTTGTTCATGTACATGTTTAAATCTGCATGGGAATGGTTCTGGCAGTATATATATTAACAGCAGAGGGCTGGAATTACAGTTACACACATGGAATGGGAAAAAAATTTCAAGTTCTATACTCAGACTGTAACTTTTAGATTTTTACAACCAACATCTGTTACTTTCTAAATAAAAAATCCTAGAGGCATTTAAAATGAATAAAATACCTCCTAAACCAATAACAACTTTTGAATGAAATGGATTCAAAACCAGAGTCCAACTATTATGCTGTTGACATGAGACACATTTAAAAACAAATTATCAAGAGAGGGTGGAAACAACAAAGCCTTTTAGGTAAATGAAAACAAAAAGAAAACAGCACTGACAATATTAATGTAAAATAAAGTAGCATTCAAAACCAAGATAATTTTGCAGAATAATTATGAAAGACAAAGTGTACTAAATAAGACTGGAGAACATAGATGCATTAAACATCTTAGCAGCAACAAATACAAGGCAACAAACTCTCAGAAGAGGCACATAATAAGTGCCTGAGTAACGGTCATTATTTTTACTATTAAGAATGTTCACTATTTTCACAGTACTAAAGGGCAAAAAAAAAAAAAAAAAAAAAAAAAAAAAAAAAGAAAAAAATTTTAAAAAAGAATGTTCACTGTATTTATCATGATAGTGAAAAATTATATACAGTCTAGACTGCCCCATAAAACGGTACATAGTGGAATGTCCATATCCTATAATACTATGCAACTGCATATAAATATATCTATATCTATGTTTATATAGAACTTTCCAGGTCTATATAATAATGTGATATTCTTATCACATTATTAAATGAAAAGATAGGTTAAAAAGTTATCATCCATTAATTCAATGACCATTAATTAATGTCTATTGCCAACTATGGGCCAGGTACTGTTCTTTGTGTTAGGGATACATTAGTGAGTAAAACAGAAAAAATTCCATCCCTGCCCTCATGAAACTAACATGTGCTTGGAAAGAAGAGAGATAATAAACACAATAGGCCAGGCACAGTGGCTTGCACCTGTAATCCCAGCACTTTGGGAGGCTGAGGTGGGAGGATCACTTGAGGCCAGGAGTTTGAGACCAGCCTGGACAACATAGTGAGAACCCCATCCACACACAAAAAAATTAAAAGTTAGTTGGGCGTGGTGGTGCGCATCTTGTAGTCCTAGCTACTTGGGAGGCTGAGGTGGGAGGATCACTTGAGCCCAAGAGTTCAAGGTTGCAGTGAGCTATGACCATGCCACTGCATTCCAGCCTGGGTGATAGAGTAACACCCTGTCTCTAAAATAAAAAACCAAAAAACCGCACAATAAATTATTATTTTATAGCATAATAGAGAGGGATAAATACTATAGAGAAAAGAAAAGTGGGAAAGTGGACAGCAATGCTTAGCAACAGCATGGTCAGGGTAGACTGTCCTGAGAAATGAGCTGAGGTTCACCAGAAGAGGGGGAGAGGCAAGCCGCAAGCTGTGTGGCTGTCTGGGGAGAGCAGCCAGGCAGAGGTAACAGCAGGAGCAGAGGCCCTGAGGGAGGAGCACTAATGGAGTGTTAAATGACCCTGGGGACAGGCATCCTAAGCGGCAAGGTCCAAGAGGGAAAGAGGTGTAAGCCATCTGTGGCCTAATGTAGGCCACCATAAACAACTGGGCTTCCATGTGGGGTGAGACGGGAAGCTCTGGAGGGTTCTAAGCAGAAAAGTGCCATGGTCTGACTTGAGTTTTAATAGGCTCCCCTTAGCTGCTTTGTTGTGACTGGGTATAGAGGAGCAAAGGTAGGAGGAAGGAGCCCAAAGAGGCTGTTACAATCGATCCAGGTGAGAGACGATGGCAGCAAAGACCTGGAGGTAGAGTTGATGAGAAGTGGTCAGATTCCAAATTATCTTTTCAGATCAAGTCATAGGATTTCCTGAGGCACTGGATGCTGAGTGTGAGAGAAAAGGAAGAGTCTCAGGGGCTGGGTGCGGTGGCTCACACCTGTAATCCCAGTAATTTGGGAGGCCAAGGTGGGAGGATTGCTTGAGGCCAGGAATTCTAGAACAGCCTGGGTAACACAGTAAGACCGTGTCTCTATGAGAAATTAAAAAAAAACAAATTAGCCAGGTGTGGTGCCAGGCGCCTGTAATCCCAGCTACTCAGGAAGCTGACTGAGCCCAGGAGTTCCAGCTTGGGTGACAGAGTTAGACCCTATCTCTTAAAAAAAAAAAGAAAAGAAAAGAAAAAAAAGAGAAGAGTCTAAAATGACTCCAAGTTTGTCAACCTGAGCGATTAGGATCTTAGGATGGAGTTGCTATTAAGAAAATGGGGAAGACTTTGGGAAGAGCAGATTAACAGGAAAACCCAGAATTTCCTTTGGAACGTGTTCAGTTTGAGAGCCCTGACAGACCTTTCAAGACAAGGTGTCAAATAGGCAGCTGGACAACACCAGGTGGGAGTTGAAGGGAGAGATCTGGGATGGGGATGTGAATTTGGCATTTGTTAGCATGTCACTGGTATTTAAAGCCATGGGACTAGATGAGATTGCCAAGTGAGTAGAGTAACAGGGAAAGAGAGGTCAGGGAGTAAGCCCCAGGGACCTGTAGCATTAAGAAGCTGGGAGACAGGGAAGAACCAGCAGGGGAGTCTGAGCAGGGGCTGGGGGAGCAGGGGGATGAGGAGGGCAATGGCGTGGGAGCCAGGAGACCAAACAGGGAGAGGTGGAGGCTGAGGGTTGCAGATGCCACAGCTAAGCCAGGCAAGATGGGGATGGACAACTGACTGCAAGAATAAGCTGTGGGGAAATTACTGGGGTCCCTGGCAAGAGCCATGGATACCTATCAGATATTTGCTGACTGTGTTAAAATACAAAATAATAATAAAGAAAGTTAAAGTGCTAAAATTATTCTTTGATTTGAATTTCCTTTAATAATACCATAATGTATTTTGTTCATCAAGCAATAATCCCAATAATGACAAAAGTAGTCACAGTAAAGAAATTAATAAATCTTAATATATATAAACATTGTGAGGTTAAAGCATGTTAATGTCTTCTCAATACCATTTCGAGTGTCACAGTTACACAAGGGAACATGAGTAGCAGATCCCCGGTTTGCTGGGTACAGATGACATGACTTTAAGGCCAAAGAGTGGCTCAGACAAAAGACGGGGTCTCACAGCTCAGGAAGAGATCGTGTTGCCAGAATCCTCTGCCAAAAACAAACTGAGGGAGGAGGTGCACCGCAAACACTTCTTTGCCACATCAATCTCTTAACCAGGTTTACGAAAAATGAAAGGTAAAGCATACTCCAGAGAGTTAACAACCAGGAAAAAGCTTTTCCCCCAACCTCCCAGATAACCGAGGGAAAGCTATTTCTTTTAGGTTGTTTGATTCATCAGAGTTAATGACTGCAGTTTCCTCTTCCCTTTGATTAAAGGCACTCCCTCCTCCTGAGATGAGACTTGTCTCCTGAAGTGTCAGCCCCATGGGAAAAACAGAATCCTAGCCATCAGACTGGATAACATTTGGGGACAAGGAATAAATTATTAACCAAGGGCCTGGTTCTTGCACAATCCTCTAAATGATCCTTACATTCCTATGTGGGAAATGCATGTGTATTTTTATATAATACATCACGAAGCAGCCCTGGCTCATACTTGGCATGGGCCTCCTAAATGTTTCCATTCAACTCACCCGCCTCCCCGCTGGGGTGCCCCCACCTACTCCATCACGGCTACAGGGCTGTGGCTGGGCAGCTGCTTCCACTGCCATGGGGGTTTTGAGTTGCTCCTCTTGGATGGAATAACTCTGTATAATCAATAAATTATTTAACACACAAACAACAGAAAATGTTTCTAGCCCTCCTCCCTGCCTCCTTCCATCTAGCTGTCCCACACCCCCATCCTTTGGCACATGCTATTCCCTCTGCCTGGAAGCGCTCATACTTCGTCTACCTGGCAAACACCTGCTCCATCTCCAAAACCTGCTCAAACAACCCAATCTCTGTAAGATCGTTCCTGCCTTGCAGTATGTACTCCCTCCACTCAGAAAGCCCTAGGTTACCTTTCATCCATACCTGGCCTGTGCACCCCTATCAGGGAGGGAGTCCTACACTGTAATGTGCTGTAATTTGCTGAATATGCGTCTCATTCTCATTCTGGATTGTGTACTTAGACACAGTGGGACTGTCTATGTCCTGGAACCTAGAACACTGCCTTGCACATACTGGGCACCTATTAATGGTTACTGATCTAAACTGAGTTGAATGGAAACATTTAGGTAAGGAATTACTCAACAGTTAAGAAACTACCAATTAAATGATATTTCTGATTTAGCAACTTCAAATTATTTTGGGTATTAGACACTTAAATCAAAGTCATAAACAAGCTTAACACATAGACTCTAAAGTGGACGCAAGGCTTGCTCACCGGCCACCATGCCAGATTCCGGCCAGCCAGAAAGAAGTCTGTTACGGTCCCACGACTGCTTGACAGTGTGGCCTAAAAACAAAAACAAAAAATCACAATGGAATTCAAGAAACCAAACTGCTCCAAAGACACAGGTCTCTCAAACGGATGGCCTTCGCTTATCCCCAAATTCCTTCTTTCGTTCTTTCTTTTAAGGAATAGAACCTGAATTATAGGAGGGCCTATGGTCACCTACCTGGAGATCAGGGTCTCTTCCAGCTATGAAACTACATGGCCATGTCCATCTCTCTCCACTCTTGTGAAAATATGATTGCTCTATTTTTTCCAAATAGTTAACCACTGCCATGGTTTGGGGCACAGTCAGGGAGATAAGTGGTTTAGAGAGTGTATGGATCAGTCAGGAGTGGCAAATGTGACCGCGTGCCTAGCAGTCACGTTGCCATTACTATAGTGTCTTTCCAGTGCATCCAAGTCTTCTCTACTCAAGGTCCCCAGCTCTGATTCCCAGATGTGGCATGTAACAAGACAATATTGGGATTTCTTGGATTGCTGAGGACTAGCATGATCTAAGGATGACAACTGGTTGATAGAAATACTTTCCGGGAAAGAGCGAACTTACTACCACCACCCAAGTATCTACATTTTAATGGTCAGTCTCTTCACATTAGAAAATCAAAAAAGTAACTCTACATGCACACACATTAAGTTAATCTTACTTCTTCCATTCAGCAAATATTTATCGAGGGGCTACTATGAGCATAGCTAACCTTTCTTAGAAAAGGTATCAGCAGCATGTAAGTAGAGGTACATTAGAAATTTAAAAGGAATTTACGAAATGTTCTAAGATGAATGAAGTTACCCTCCCTTTCCATTAAAAAAGAACCAAACAGGAAGAAGAGATTTGGGGAAGAAGGTGGCTTAAGCACATGACTCTTTCTTCCTCGCTGCTCTTTCTGGAATAAAACAACAACCATGAAGGTCAGGCTGGCAGGGAGGAAGATGCATCCAATACTTTCCCAAAGATCTCTGGGCTGAAATGGATAAAGAGAAAGCAAACAAAAAATGTATAAGTTTGTTCCTCCCTTATAACCCTTTAAGAACCAGGACAACAGCAATGAAGACCAAGACTTCCCAGTTCCCAGTGAGGGCTAGCAGACGGAAGCTTATGAATGCTTCAGAAAGGAGTCCCATCTGTGCAAATGTGGGCATTTCAATTCACTGGGAAAAGGGTGGTATGTTCGATAAGCAGAAAAAAATAAATCTAGACTCCTCCCATCACATCATGTAAAAAGGTAAATTCCAGATATTCCAGAGATTTAAATATAAAGAAACCTATAAAATATTAGAAGAAAATTAAGAATAATATTTGTTCAATCTTAGAGTAGGGGAAAAGTACCAGGAAATCTAGAAGATACAAAGGAAAAGAGAGATAGCTGACTTCTCTAAACTGAACAAAACTTTAAATGACAAAAAGACACCATTACCAGAGTCTAGACTAGTGGTTCTCAACTAGGAGTGAATCTGCCCCCTTCTCTAAGGGGGCATCTGGCAAATTCTGGAGACATTTTTGGTTGTCACAACTGGGTAGGGGTTAGGGATACTTCTACGCATCCTATAGTGCACAGGACAGACCCTTCACGACAAGGAATTATCTGGCCCCAAGTGTCAGTAGTGCTAAGGTTGAGAAACACTGGTCTAGACAAATGGTAGTTTAGCGATTCAAATGACAGACAAGTTGATAAAAGCAAAGTTAAACAACCCGATTCAAAAATGGGGAAACAAACTGGCTATGCACAGAAAAGAAAAACCAGTGGACAATAAACTCACAAAAAGATGCTCAACCTCATAAGAGTCCAGTAAAAACAAATTAAAACTACAATGAGATACCACATTCACCCATCAGATTAGCAAAAAACAAAAAAAAATTAAACAAGAAGTAACGTTCATGGCTGGTGAGGGCTTGGGGAAAAGAGCATGCTCATACACTGCTTGCGAGAAATAACAAATCTCAACTACCTTTGGGGATTGCCATTGAGTAACATCTGTTAAAATTTAAAGTAAACATACCCTTCTGACTCACAAATTCCAATTTCGGGAATCTATGCCACACAAATTCAAAGTCCCAACACATTAAACAAACAAACCTGGCAGCAATCTAAGTGTTAATTAATAGAGAAGAACTGAATAGTACATGTCTGTATGACTATTGCACAGCTAATTAAAACATAGATCTATACCTCTTGTAGTGCAGGACTCTATATTAGGTTAAAAAGCAAGCTGCACAGTTGCTTGTATGGTATGGTCCCATTTTTTGTGAAGAAGACACACAAAAACCCTACATATGTGTCTGTATGTTTGCGTAAGCACTGAGAAAGGGGAAGAAGGATACACACCCCTTGGTTACCTCAGAAAGAAGGGAATGGATGGGGGAAGAATAACAACTCATTCTTTAAGTCTTTATGCATCTCTCATTTCTCAAAACAAGCATGTAAATACTTTTGTAATTAACGGTACATATGATTTTTAAAAAGAACCAAGGGAAAGATAATAATGTAAGGGAAAAAGGGATCCTTGCATCTTTTATGGCTCCTGGAAGAACAGAAGGAACAGCAGGTTTCCTTTGGAAGTGACCAGATGGGTTACTAGTCCTCTGACTTCGACCACATGTATGCCCCAAGTGGGCCAACATATAGCTATGTGTGGGCCTCCCAATTCAATAAGAGCACTGAGGGGATGATCCCCAAACAGGTGCTCACTCTTCAGAGCCCCTGCACCACCAAGAAGGATGTTTCTCCTAATTGAGGACAATTTAAAAAAATCGTTTGTCTGAATGATCTGGAAGAAACCTCAGGTTTCCCCTTTACATTTGGAATAAAGGGACTATATTTTCCCTCTGGTACAAAATCCTCTTAAAAGGATAGAGCCCACGTCTCCATTACTGCATCTGTTCACTAGCGGCATAATGACTCATAAGCCCTGAAGACTGTCCAATGATTATACGTTGAAGAGCTACAATTCCCACAGTAAGATGCTGCCTGTGACCTGGTAAAGCACCCAGAGTAAAGGTTGCATGGCCATGAATGCTTCAGCTGGGTGGGGACTGCCTGCAGTGAAAACTCTCCAACTGGTTAACAATGGTGGAACTGTCTTGGTGGCACTGTCACCGGCCATTCCTGCTGGGTGAAGCAGGCCAGGCAGAGGCCTCTGATGGTTAACAGCTTAGCCTAGGGGAGATAAGTGACAACAGCCAAAGCTTTTATCTTCACCTGACCTTTCAGTGGAACACAGGGGCAGTATCTGGCCCTGGGTACTGTGGTTAAGGGACATCTTTTTCAGCATTTACATGCTTCTAGTGGGAAGACGGTAGCAAAGGAGACATGGTCTCCACCCTATTAAAGGAAACACTTAGAGCCCCAAGTTACATCTGACCCTTTGACGTCTTGCTAGCAAGGCAGAGAGGTTAAGCTCAAGAATCAGGTCAGACAGCTCTAGGTCTGAATCGGAACTCCATCACTCCATGGCTATTACTTAATCTCTTTGAAACTCAGTTCAAATAACACTATGTTATTCACAGCATGGTTGTGAGGTCCTGATGCTGGTGAAGCACCTGGTATAGACCTGGCACAGAAGCACTTAAGTTTAATCGCTGTCTTTGCTACCACTATCACCATGACGGTCATAATAACGACTCCTTATGAAATACCGCTTAGGTTCCAAGAAGTGGGCACAGGAGCATCTGACCTGTTTGTGTGGGGGGAGCGAGGGGAGCGGGGAGGAAGAGGACGAAGACGTGAGGGAGCGATGGCCAAGTATGGCCTCACTGCTAAGGAAGCTCACTCTCCCTAGGCTGGAAGGTGGGGGGTGGGTAGACAAAGGGAGGGTAGAGTGACGGGGACGGGGCCTGGATGCAGGTGGGGACCAGGTACTGGCAGGGAGCAGTCAAGCCCACCCAGGTGTGCTGCCCCCACCCTGCCGTACCCACAGTCCCACACTCAGGACCGACACGAGGTACAAAGCCAACACCAGGGAGTCCAGGGTGTTGTGGGCGCCGAGGCCGTCGGTGCTCCAGTTCGAGGCGAATTCTGACCCGCTGGGGTCCATAGTGGCGATTCCGGGCCGCCCTGGAGGTAAAGCCGCACGTGCAGCCGCTCAGGCTGGGGCCC
Source organism: Indri indri (assembly GCA_004363605.1). Lineage (NCBI taxonomy): Eukaryota > Metazoa > Chordata > Mammalia > Primates > Indriidae > Indri > Indri indri. The sequence continues at coordinate 28,455 of RJWJ010019138.1, forward strand.
CCGCCGCCGCAGGGCATCCCGGGAAGGGCCGCGGGGCAGCCTGGGCGTTCCCTTCCCAGCGGGCCCTGCGGGCGGCTCCGCCAGGCCGCGCAGGCCGCTCTCTCCGGCGTCGGGACGCTTTGCGGGAAATGAAAGGCGCTTCTGGCCCTGCACAGTGCTGTGCCTTTATCGCCGCAGTCCCGTCATCCCCGGTGAAGGGTCGGACACCGGCGCGTCCAGCGCAAGGCCACCGGGGCAGGATCGGCAGTGGTGGCTTTCAGAGCCGAAATCGGAAAAACCACTGCTGTCTTTGTTTTAAACTTTGGTGTTTTGTTCATTGCGTATGTTTTGCATGAATTCTGATGGATTAAAATATTTCAGTAGTATGTTATTTATCTTGATTACTGAGTTTTTGGGCGTCCCTTTACATTTTACACCAGGGCAAGTGCCTCACTTGCCTTACCCTCGCCACAGCTCTGGTTGGAAGAACTGATCGCAGAGGGTCCTCAGCTTTTTACAATTTGATCATTTACTGGTGATGTGTACGTTTTTATTTATTTATATTTGTATTTTTATATCGCAAAAATTTCCTGGAGCCACGCCCGAGAAGCGTGGAGCAAGTGGACTCCCGATGTGTGCTTTTTAAATGAGCCAAGCCAACACATCTTCTTGATGTGTTTCTGTGTTAAATTGTATTTCTATAAATCTTGGTCAGTAACACTAGTAACGATAATAAGAGCTAACGCTTATTAGCTCTTGCTAGGTGCCACACCTTTTATGCACTTTGTATGTATCAGCGCATTTAGTTCTCACGATGAGGAAATGGCCCGAGTCTATGACAAGGGCGGGGATGCTTGTTCTTGCAGCCAGTGGGATCTCAGCCTCCTGGGCAGAACTCTATGGTCCTGGTTTAGTTCAGTGCTGCCCAATAAAAATAAGAATCACAGATGTAATTAAGAAATTTCCGGTAGCCACAGTAAAAAAAAAAAATAGGAAACCAGTGAAATTAATGTGTGATATATTTTATGTCACCCAGTTTATCCAAAATATGTAATCACTGTGAAAAGTTGTTGAGATGTATTTTTTTCCCACATCAAGTTGTTGTAAACATAATTAAAAGTTTTCCAATAACTGAATTAAGTGCCAAAATTTCATTTTCCTTTAAGTCAGTGACAAAACTGGTTGAACCTTTCAGAATTAATTTGACTTTGAAGTAAAAGTGTATCAGTTTCAAAATGATATCTTTCCAAGTTAATTCACTAATACTTGTTGTCAACTCAATATTATTATCATCGAATTCATAGAGGCAATACATAATTTGAAAGGCATTTCTAAATTGATTAATAATACAAAGTGTTTTTCAAATTGTCTTCTAGTTTTTGTACTCAATTTGTATAACACAGCCAGTTACAATTAAAATTAAAATCTTTGGCATCCTGACTTATGTTGGGAGAATGTGTAAAGTCATCATTATTGATTTGTGTTATGAAAAGTTTCAATTTCATCATAAGTTCTCACACCTGTCTAGCTAGATCACAAATATGCCTTTTGTTTCTTTGGTTCTTATTTAGCTCATTCTTAGACAGTGTATATTAGTGAGAAGATGTAAGTACAGACTGCTATTTAAAAACTTCATTGCCTTCTATTTCTTTCATCAGTTCCATAGAATGGTGATTATTGATAGAACTTGCACATATATGCTGAGTGGTTGTAACACTCTATCCATCAACGATGCTTTTCATAGAGTCTGCTGTAAAAACTGAGCACAAATATTTTTAATATGTATCACAGAGTAGAATATAGCAATAAAGGGAAACATCAGTCTATTGTTTTAAAATTCCATTAAATCCAGAATTTTGACCTGACATAGTTGGAGTACTATCCATTATGATAAAAACTATTTCATATTTAGCTGAAATTATTCTTTGATAAATGTAAAAGATTGAAAATATCTATGTTACAAGTTTGATCTAGGTCATGAATTGACATTTTTTGTAAATGAAATAATAATTCCTTTTGTCATTTTCCATCTGAAATGTTTTTCTTTTTGGTGCAAGAATCCAAGCTATTTTAAAGCTGGGCAAAGTTAGAAACTCAAATTCTGTTAAAAATCATTACAATTTTGTTGGACATTTATTTCTGATTTTAGGCAGCTCATCAATTTTTTTAAATCATTGAAAACAAACTTTTTATCAAATTGATTATGTAGTTGTATAACAGAGGTAAAGGTTAAAAAAAAAAAA